>LGSM01000085.1:0-79340 GCA_001314345.1 Phytophthora multivora | reverse complement strand
GGGGGGGGGGGGGGGGGGGGGCCAGATTGGCACGGATACATATCGGTATATACCGGTGTGTACCGGACCACGGAATTAATCCGGTTTGGGCTGGTACAGTATAGCAAGTTGCTACACGCAACTTCGTTCCTACATCTATCTCAGAATTATTGTAGATTGTTATCTAGACTCGCTAAACCCTTTGGCCCTTTTAACCCTTTCACCCTCGTGCGCAAGAATCTTCTACATGAATTGGGTAAGCTCGTCGTTGGAGCTAGCGGGCTCGTTGCTCGAGTCCGTGGACCAGCAGGCCGCGCTCACGCTCGCCGGTGCGTCTGCTACATCACCTCTTTCTTGAGAAGCCTTATTGTTCGTCCTAATGCCGTTTGTATACTTTTAACAGGGACAGAAGAGGACGATCAAGACGCGGAGCTGCTTTCACATGCAAGAATCAACCAAAGTTCCGATGGAACCGTATCCAGCGCGGCGGAAACAGAAGAACCTGAAGGATCAGCAGCAGACGCAGCTCCAGTATCAACGGTGGGTTATAGTAGACCTTCTCATGCGCAAGTGCAGCAGCGTTTATTTTACAATTTATTGTCTTGATGGCTACTAGGATGGAGGGTCGAGCACCAGCTCCACCCAGACAAAGACGTTAATTCCTGCTCATACGAAGAGCACACCACCTCACTCAAACTCGGGGAACAAGCTGGCAGGCTTAGTGAGCGCCATCTCCACACAGCTGGAAAATGTGTCGTCAGGTAGAGGTGGAGAAGCCCCACTCAGTAATAGCGGGGTGCAGTCCGCCTCAGCGCGGGAAGAATGTGCTCGACTGCATAAGGAGTTGGCACGTGTGAAAAACGAGCTACGGCTAAAGGAAAAACAGTTGGGTAGCATGCAGAAGAGCATGCAGATCTGCGAAGAAGAACTCGTTGCACTGGAGCAGGAGTGCAAGGAGAAGATCGCCCAAGTCCAACATGAGGTGCGTGGGTGATGGACTAGCGTAGTATAGTTATTTGCATCAGATTAACTTGCGTGTCGATATTGCTAGCAGATGTCCGTCATTCAGCAAGACAAGAACGCGGACGAGCAGAATTTCATCCAAGCTCTCGAGGTGAAGGACAAGCAAGTGCGCGCAATGAAGGCTGATCTGGATGCCCTTACAGAAGCAAAATCTCAGTACACAGACGAGATCGCTTCGCTTAAGGCAGAATTGGGAAAGGCCGTGGAGAGCAAAGACGCGTTGTGGGCGTCCGCGGCATCGGCTAGCAACGCGTCCGAGCAGCTAATTGAACCTCTCCGGTCGGAGTTACAAGATACCCTCATGGCGATGAGCAACTTGAAACGCGAATATACTGAGTCGAAGAACACCATGTTTGCACGCCAATCACAACTGGAGAGCACGAACACTGAGCTCGTGAATACTGTGGCCAATCTGGAGCGCGAACTAGCCAAGGCAAAGGAAACAGCCGCTACAGCCACTCAAAACAGTTCTACTGGAGAAACAAGTAGGAATACTTCCTCTCATTTTGGTGTCAGCTCCACAATGAATGACGACTACCGACGGGTCCAGCAGACGTTGGTGCTGACGAAGAAATCGCTGCACGACGAGTCAAAGAAGAATGAGGTTCACAAACAAGAGATCATCGCTTTAACTGAAGAACTTCGTCGACTAAAGCAAGCTCTCGAGAGCGCACAAGAGAGCTCTTCAAAGCAGTTCGAGGCAACGTCAACGGAGAACGCAAAACTGAAGGAGCAGGTGCGCCAGCTAACGTCTCAGAGCAGCGCCACCGCCGCTGCCAACGGTGAGTTACGCATCCAGCGCTTGACGAACAGGCTGATCGAGAAGCAGGAGACAATTGATTCTCTGCGGACCCGCGTGACGACAATGGATGTACGTCTCCAGGATGCGACACTTCGAGCACAACGCGCCGAGGAGAAGTTAACTCGGATGGAGCAGAACGGGGGCATTGATGACGTGGAGATGGCGACTCCTGTGGGGAAAATCGGTCGGGGTGGCATGCGTTCGCGGTCGAATCGCATGGCGCACGCGATCTCGCGTGTGGCTCCTGTAGTGGAGCGCAGCCACCGCGTACTGACAGCGTTGGATGTATTGGATCGCTGGCTGTTGTTTCTCGGACGGGTGTTCATTCAGACCCCGTTCGCTCGCCTCGGCATTTTGTGCTACGTGGTGCTCGTGCACTTGTGGATGTTCGTGATCCTGAGCTTCCACACCAGCCATTTGACCGAGGAGATGCAGCTCTCTACCGCCGCTGACAATGCCGCCATTGAACCAGGAGAAGATATGATCCCAGGAGGAGGAGGCCACTAAATTCTCAACTTTTTTGCCGAAGTATTTATTTACCTACACGTTGAAGTGAACCGTACCACTTGAAACCAAGAGCATTTCAACCAATCATAGATGACCCAAGATAGCCGGTGAGCGGCTCACTGAGCCGGACCTATTCTGTCAATCGTCCGGCATTCCGCCACTCGACGTCGCCTCAATAGGGGATCGATCTACTACTGCCTCCATGAGCCCGACGCCCGACGCCCCTGTGTCGACCGCCAGCGAGGGAGCAGTCAGCGCTAGCTCTGTGTACCTGGACACGAACGCCACGAGCGCGGAAGTGTCGTGGCTGCGGCGCTGCCTGCCCATCTTCGTGCAGCCGGACGTGGACATCAAGAACCGCAATGACCTGGTCAAAGTCTTCTTCCGCTTTGAGCGCGACGACAAGTCCGGCCACCTCGTGTGCAAACTGTGCATTGTATTCGCTGGAGAGTCCAGCTACAACCGCGTGCAGGAGGAGGTCGAGAACTCGCTGGCCACGCTCTGCTACCGCACGTTCAACCGGCGAACGTACAAGCGCACGGCCGACATTAACTACATGGAGTTCCGGTACGAATCTGCGATGCTGTCGACTTCATTGGTATCTCGTACCGGTACTGAACTTGTATTTTTGCTGCAGGAATGTCGATCTGAGCCCTGACGCGGCTGTCCCGTGGGCCACCATCTTCTCCACGGATCACGGCGGCAAGCAGCAATGGGCACAGGGCGAGAAGAAGAACCTCGGCAACTGGTTCTCGCTCATGCACCATTACAACGCAGAAATCGCGCACTCGGACTGGAAGCTCCACCCACAGACGCACCGACCGTACATCTATCTAAACACATGCAACCACATGATTGGCGAGAAGGACAACAACCCCAAGCTCAGTAAGTTCAACTGGATCGACTATCCTTTCCAGCAGGGCGACGGGGACGACGCCTTCCACTACGTCGTGGATCATGTACCTACGAAGTGCAATCTGTACTCGTACTTTTGCTTCTGGCGCGCACGGAATGGCGGTGGCTGCTGCGATCGTCACCCAGGAGGCAAAACGGTTTCGCGGGATGGCAAATCCATCTATGTCAAGTATCCATCCAACACCACAGGTCTGTAGCAAACTACCAAGTATCACACTACTCCAGCTGACGAAACTAGAAAAACAAATAGATGCATGTTTGTCGTGTCTTTAGCCGTACAGTTGACAAGAAGCGTAACTACAGCGGCAAATGTTATCCAGCCGCAGGAGTAGGAAGTGACGTGCCACCTTGTGGTCGCTCTGCTTGCTCTTCCAGCTTTGCAGACAAGTTGTGAGCCATTTGCTGAGCCACTTGCTCATTTTCCAGTGCAGATGACACCGAGGAAGTTGGGGAAGTGACAGCGCTTGAATCGAAGTTGGTTGGCCCCGTGAACTTGGTTGCATCCAGCTCGCGCACCTTCATCCACGTCGTCCACATCTCCTCAACTGAGATCGGTGCCTGCTCCAGCAGCCAGCCCATTTGGCGTCGCGTTGCATCAAGTACCGGTTGGAAACCCATTTGCGTCGCTCCAGAGTGCAACCAATGTAGATCCAGCAGCATGAAAGCCATCGCATGCAACTTGAAGAACGCCTTGGGGTCATCAAACACACGCCAGAACGGAGTACGGCTTACACGTTCAGCTACTCGCAGCTTCATGACAACTGCCGGAGAAGTGTCGTCATTTGTCTCGACGGAGTGCAACACGAGCTTAGTACAAACGTCAGGAGCTTCGTCCAGCATCACCAAGTGCATCATCATCCGCATGACATTGATGCTTGCAACTGGGAACGGGTAGCGGTTGCCACCTGCCTCCGCGTTGCGCTCCATCATGGCACGTGCTTTCTCTGGGTACTCCTCCACGAAGAACACAAGACACTCGAGCGCTAGCACACCTCCACCACGGAAGCCGCCCAGTGGGTTCTCCGTATGAAATCCACTGCTCTTCCAGCGTGTTGAAGCCAACATTGCACCCACGTCGACGCCACCAACTTCACTTTTGCTGTTACTAGAAGCCGATAGCACGGAGTCATTCTCCTCAACCTTAGAATCTTCTGGCACCAGCAATGCATCCCAGAGTCGCTTTAGCAACGCGATATGAATCTCGTTTGTCATATCCAATTGTTCCTCCATGCCAAAGCGAAGAGTTTCCAAGCGCTGAACCTTATCACGCAACTTGGAACGCCGCGAACAGAGCTCAGCTCGGAAGTCATGAAGAACAGCTTCTTGTTCTCCAAACAACATCGCAATCACTTGGACAGCCTCTTCAGCATCGCGCGTCTTGTGACGTACATGGCGAGCCTCAGACGGGAGACCTGAGCTGTTGGCTGGAAACGTCGACAAGTAGTCGTCATCGTCCGGCATCAAGCGAGAGCGGACAGAAGTCCGATGCTGATATCCGACGGGGTATTTTCGGTAGCTCGAGTCCTCAAACTCGTGGAAACGCTCACTGTGTCTTCCTCGAAGCATCAGAGGAGCCAAGCAGTTCGCAATTGCGTACACTGTCAGTCCGTTCTTCTGCGCATGGCGAGGTTGCAGTGCAACTGACACCCAGTGACACAAGCGCTCGAGTAGTGGCTTGCAATACCATGGAAGGTCGTTCACAAGCACCACTAGAAGAGCCTTGCACTCGTCTTCAGTCATACCGCTGCCAGGGCGACCAGCACAAACCAGAAATCTATCCAGTCGTTCTTCCGTGAGAAGAGGATCGGGAAGTTCCCAAAGATATTGGAGCAGAATAGCCACCACTTCATGCGGATCCACCGCCATCTTGCGGTGAAAGCCGCCCAGTTCTTCAATAGTGTCACGTAGCTCCATCACATGATCGGCTTGCAAGTGTGCCTGGAAGAGACCAGGTGAGTCCACGTGTTCATACAAATAGCAAAAGCAAGCTTCTGCGACGTCCGGAAGACCGAGCGCGGTCTCAAAGCGAGCCATCCCGCTCAAAAACGGGTTGCACAGCACATCCAGCAGCTCACTGCCGAAAACATCGTATTCGGGATACCCCAGCTCCAAGAAACGAAGAACTGCGGTCGCTGCGTCTTCCATTTTCTGCGATTGAGCCGCCTGCCTCAGCGTTTCGGATAACGGATTGCCACCTTTGCGAGTATTGAAGGCTAGACGAAGTTCATGGTGCGACACGAGCTTCTCAGCCAGCAGCTCAGTCTCATCGTCGGCTTCACAAAGACGCACGCGTCCACTCACCATGTCCTCTGGGTCGATGAGTTTGGGCGCCTGCTTCTTGATCTTGCGAGCTTTCGGACGAGGCAAAGGGCGAGAGAACGGTAATGTTTCAGGGGCGAGATCCAGCCGAGGGTCATCGATCGAAAACGCAAATGGGAGATCGTCCAGTCCCGACAGAAGATTGAGGAACATCTTGACCTCGTCACGTTGGCGAAACAGCGAGAATTCGGTGTAGTAAGACGCCAGCAGGTCGAGGTTGGTCTCTGAAAGCACCATACTGAGGCTAGACTGCAGCACGTGTGTATTGAGCGCTTGGCGGATGAATGCTCGAGCTTTTCCTTCGTCAGTGCGCACGTTCGTAAGCCCATTAGCCGAACGGACAGCACCAACTAAGCCACGAACGTGTCGAGGGAGATCTGCTTCGACACTGGAGGTCACAACCTCGCATACTTTACTGTTCGAAGACGTCGAGGATCCTTTGAGCCCTGCAGCAGCGGCACGGTGCATCGCTTCCACCATTTGTTTCTGACGGATCGCTTCCATCCGCGTGCATGTCCACTTGACAACACCAAAGAACTTGACGGTGGCTCCCGCTCCAAGGTCGTCTGCTTCTAGCAGTCGAAGGCCGTGAGAAACGCAGCGGTCTAACTGCGTGCAGAGCAAGTTGACCACCGCTTGCTCGTCGTTCAGCAGCAGTTCGCGGGCGTCGTCCGTGCTCTCCATCATGGCTGCCTTGGGGCTGTCATTGTTGTCGCTTGAAGGTGTCATCGCATCCGTCTTGTCGTCCGTAGAGCTGTTATTGGCTCCATTGCTTACCAGGCCCTTCTTAGCGTCCATGAAGAGCTGTAGACCACGAACGGCGCTCTCGAGGTCTTCGAGGATGATGCCGCGCTGACTTTTAGCCTGCAACTGGCGTTTGGCGCGGTTCCTGCGTCGCAACTGCAGCTCTTCCTCCGTCTCCTCCTCGGGTTCACCCAGCACCAGATTGCCCAGTCGCGCGAAGAACTCCATTTCGCTTATTGCCTTTCACCGCGGATCCAAGAATGACGTTCATTGCTAGAAGACGGAATAGTCGAACTTAGCGAGATATCTATACTGAAATCCATACGATCTTCTCGCGATCTTTCACAAGGAGTCGCGTCGTTTGGGAGTACTGCAGTACATCAACGTTTGGTGTACGGGTCGATCATGTAAATGCACTGAGGTGGAGTTCTCTATTACTTTGGCAAGGATCTATCTCAGTCGAACTGCTGCCTCAGTGCCATCTCCGTCTCGGACTTCCAGCCACGGAAATCGGGTCCGATGCCTGCTTGGCCCTTCACCCTTTGGTTTTTGACACGCTCCTTGGCGTCTTTCTTCTCGCGTTTGGCCGCTTCCGGCCTCGCCGTCACTCCCGCCGGCATAGGACGCTTACGTTCGATCCTACGCGAACCTGCAACGCGTTCTGCCTCCTTTTGTGCCTGGTCTTCCTTCTCTTCATGTTGCAAGCGTGTCTTCTGCTCTTCGATCAAGTTGAAGGACTTGATGGTTGTCTGAGCATTGGCGCTGGACTTGGGTGGCAGGAAGGACGCTGTGGACGCCGACACGCTGGACAAGACGCTATCAGCCGACGGCAGGAGCTGAACAGCACTCTCTCCTTGCTCTTCAAGCCCCTTGTTGTCCGTCCTGCTTGGCATCGCCTCCTCCTCGTCGCTCTCACTGTCGCTGGAGCTGCTCGCATAGTCATCGCCAAGTAGGAAAGACATTTTTCGTTTATGTAGCCATTTCATTCAGTACCGTAAAATATCGGTTCTACGAAGTCGAGAATTTATTTACGCCATGGTGGACACCGACACTAAGGCGTGGCTCAAGACTGAGCTTGTGAGCGCGTTGGGGTTCGCGGAGGTTGATGAGATTGTGGGCTACATCACCAGCACCTTCCATGCCAGACAGGAGGTATCCAGCTATCTCGTGGAGCTCTTGGGCATCCCGGCCGGCCGAGCGGAGCACATCAGCACGCGGCTGTTCTCGCCCGACTCCAATCCAGAGCGAAAAGGAGCGAAAGGAGGAGCTGCTGCAGCAGCCGAACAGGAGAGGCTGGTCCCCCTTCCTACAGCGGCGAATTCTCGTCTCAAGCCCAGTAAAAAGAGCAAGAAGGGTGCGGGCAAGGCGGCGGCACTGCTCAACAACGCGCTTATTATCAATTGTCTACGATGCGGTCGCATTGAGTACAACGGCGGACGCCGCTGCGCTTTTTGCGATACTGAGCTGCGTTACGAGGCGGATACTGCCACGGCTGATCAAGCTGCGCAGCAGCATATGGAGGAGCTCGTGCGGTTCGATGAATCAGGTGCCGATCGCACTCGCGTGATAGATGCCGAGCAGTACTTCTATGACGAGGAGAGCGTCGAGAAGCATGAGAGCGGCAACAATGCGAGGCGTCCCGTCACGATGGCGCTAGATCTGGACAACAGACAATTCGTGGACGTCAAGATCGCGCGCAACGAGCAGCTTGCCAAGGACGCCCGCGAGGTGGTAGATGGCGTCCAGCGCAAGATGAGCAAGGGCAAGCGCGGCAAGGGCGGCCTGCACCAGCCGACTGAAGCACCCGATGCAACCGGCGGTAGACGCGAGGCGCTCGTCGTGGTTGACGACTCGTACAACTTAGTTTTCGTGTAGATAGGACATAATTCACGCGGATTGTCTTGCTCGAATGCGCCTGAAATTTACACGAAACTTTTGTCTGCGGCCACACTACGTTGCGCTGGACCATCGAGCGCGACTGAAACGAATTGACGAAGGGCTGAGCATCTTGGTGAGTGTGGTGCAAGTGCGAGTCTCCGAGCTGCGGGACGCAAGGTGCACAAAGACGGCAAGCGCATTGGCGTCAGTGTGCGGTCTGTGAGACAACGTGGAATCCGTTGGTTATGGCGCGATGTGTGTGTCGGAAGGGCCAAGTATGCGGTTCCTTCCGAGAGGACGCGCGTTGGCAACGCCGCCAACTTGAAAGCCGCCTCGTCATTTGCAGATTTACCCGCGCCGTGCCACTCCTTCTCCGCACGCGCGCCTTCGCTCCAGGCTCGAGCGGCCGCGGTCGACGATCCCAGCCGTCTATCCTGCCATGTCGACAACGGCCAGCGCCGCCAAAGGACTGAACGCGCTGCAGCGCCGCGTGGCGACCTCGAGCCAGTGCGCAGCGCCGGCGAACCCGCTATGGGACTTTTACGCCTGCGGACTCGTGGACGAGAACGACGAGTGCTCCGACGGAGAAGACACGGAGGACGAGCTGGAGACCCAAGACTGGATCCTGTTTCAGCGTCAACGCGCTCAGACGCGTCTCGCCAACGCGTGCCAGCGTGAAGCCCATGTCTTGCGTGCTGCCAAGCACTGATCTGGCCCCAGTGCAGCGACCTCGTGCGACCGTGCAACATGCGACCACTACGACGACCGGCAATCCCATGCGTAAATGTTTCATGAGCTGTAGAGTACTAATATATAGAATAATGGGATTCTCGCGCTGGCCTGTGGTCATGCGTCGCGCCGATGGCATGTACTGCATGCACTTGTTTCTGTTGTTCCAACACTACGCCAGTCCTATTGCGAGGCTGAGTGGACAAAGCTTGTTCAACTAGGGTTGGTCTGTGGATGGACTTGCATTCTTTCGCAGCACACGGAATCTGAACGATGCGGTGCAGTCTGCAGACCGCAAATGAGATTGAGGACGTCTCCATGAGCGACATAACTTCAAAGCTGGCGTCGAAGTTCGACAATGCTGCGATCGCAGTGCAGCAAAGCCTCTGTCCACCGCCAAAGAAATTCGGACAAGGCTGCTGTCGCAAGTGCGCCATGTGCGACTGCCTGGAGGTGCCGCCATGGTCAGGTCTCTTTTGCACGAAAGTAGTGTTTTTCATTGTACCTGTGCGGCGTGGACGTTCCACTGGAACAATCCACCATTTGCAGCCGTCGACGAACGACTTGCGTCTGGTGTATTAATACACAAGTAGACGGCGGACATACCGGTAACGGTTGAGACAGTGGAATCAGCCACTTTTCTGAAGCACGTTTTGATTGGCTTACAGCGGATCTCCTGACACAGGAATCAGACGACCACCACGCACCGGCGAGGGAGCGGTCAGATTCCGCCTTCCTTCTCGTCATGGCCGCCACCACGCTGTCGCGAGTCCACTCAAGCTCCGCCGGCTATGGGGCCGTGGACTCTCCTCCTACGTCCCCGCTACTTCCATCTGCCACATCGCATCGACACTCGTCCGAGTATCTTTTCAAGTTTCTGGTGCTCACGCAGGTGTTCATGTATCTCGAGGCCGGCGCCGTGCCATCCCTGCTGCAGCAATTCACGCTCACATTCCGTCTCAGCCCTCAAGAGCAGGGTCTTCTGGGCGCCATTGTGTACATCTCCATCTCGCTGGCTTCTCCCTGGTGCAGCACCCTTTTCCGGCGCTTTGACCCGCGTCAACTGCTTGGTGTTTCGCTTGTGGTCAATAATTTGGCAGTTCTTGGCCTCGCATGCACGCCCACTTCCGCATGGTACTCTAAGTCTCTGCTCATCTCGTTGCGTGGATTCGTCGGCTTGACTCAAGCCTTCAGCTGTGTGTATTCGCCGCTGTGGGTGCACGACTACGCCCCCAAGGCAAAGCGCGGGACTTGGATGAGCTATCTGCAAGGTGCTGTGCCCGTTGGTATCACATTAGGCTACTTTGCTGGCTCAATTACGATTTGGCTCGCTTCGCTGGGGCCTGGGGAGGCCGCGAGCTCATTGCAAAGTGCCGTGATCGCCTTGTCCAAGGCTGCGCTGGGAATCAATGTGAATGCCGACCTCACCGACGGTATTGAGGACGCCTCGACGAGACTTTGCCACGGAATTTACTGCTGGCGTTGGCCGTTTCTGACTCAGTTCGCACTCGTCCTCCCGCTGTCCATTTTGATCTTTTTCGTGCCGAGGGAGCACATCCGACTGCGCTCAACTCGTCGGCGCTCGATTGTCATTGTGGACGAAGATGAGGACGAGGATACTGCTGTAGAACAAGGGATGCCATCGACTTTTGACGACGAACGCGTTTTGATGAGTCATTCGGGAGGCAACAATATATCGGACGGCTACGGCTTTCGAACATTGGCGTCGCACGAGCAGGAGGAGAATGCGTCTCGATGGAGTAATCTGTGGCTGTTATTGCAGCACAGAGTGTATGTCTTTATCGTCATGGGTCTCTCTGGATTGTTTTTCGTGGTCGCTGGCGTGCAATTCTGGACGACGCTGTACTTGGAAACCAACACCAAGGACTCGATGTACGAAATTCATCTGTCATATCTTCTGGTTAGTGGCACGGGGCCTATCATGGGCGTGTTCTTCGGTGGATGGCTCATCGATCAGTTCGGTGGGTACTCAGGTCCGTACCACCAGATGCAAGCGCTGCGAGTGTGTATGGTGCTCGGAGGCGCTGCATGTCTGGCGGCAATACCGGTATCGTATGTGCACAACACTTTCTACATTGCGGTGTTTCTGTGGTTGATGCTATTCTGCGGGGGTAGCATCCTTCCAGCCTGTTCTGGCATTGTTATCTCAGCAGCTCCGCCTCGGTTGCGTCCACTGGCATCGTCTGTGGCTTACGCCAGCTACAATCTCTTCGGGTATGCAGCGTCGAACTACATTCCGGGCTTTATTATGAATTTCATCATCGACCCCAGAGCAGATGCAGACGAAGATGCCACTGGTCTCGGAAGCGTTGGATCGTGCAATGCTGCTTGCACGTATCGTATCGGATTCCGCATCGTCTTGTTATGGAGCGTGTGGGCTTTCTTCTGCCTCACGTGCGGGGCTATCGCGTCGGGTCGGAACTACCGGGCGACTATCAATGCTCACTACCATGACCAGAGCAACGGCAACGGAAAGCTAACAGCGACAAACAGTACTTCACATCAACCGGTTTTCAAGAGCGTCGTGTAAATAATTCCCGTGCCAACTATTGTACCCCATGGACCAGCACTAACAAAATGCTGATAGATCCACTTGAAAGGAGATAGAACACGTACGCGAGCGACATCGCGTATATTTATGATAGTAAATCACGTGCTTGTCTTTTATTTCGTTGCGTTTGGGCTGCTTGTCATCATTTGCTTTAAGCGAGGCGCCTTGCGGAGGAGAGCGTTGAGCATTGTGCCCACGAAGAAGGCCACGACAGTTGAAGTCATCGTAATGACATTGTATGGCATACTAAAGTCGGGTGTTGGCAGCGGCACCAGCAGGGGCTCTGTGAACAGCGTCGTGGTAAAAGAAGGAGATTCAGCTTCAGTGCCACAGATCGACACTTCCCCGCCATCATCCAGCACCTTAAAAGTAGCCACGCCCGAGGGAATGTCAAAGCCTCGGTTTGCATCCGGTGGATGCTCTGACAAGCGCAGGAACGCCTTTTCCATCTGAAGCGAGAACACCAACGTTGTGTTAGCCGGAAGAAATGCTTCGAGACGCAACTGGTTCGGGCGTTCACGCAGCTCTGCTGGCACAAAATCAAACGATTGAACCAAATCTTGGGCCTTCTCCTCGCTGCCATCGGCAATCACTCGAAACGTGTGGAAGTAAACACGGAGATACCATGGAATCACATCGTTGTACGTAACATGCGTGCCACATGACGGGTGGTTGTTCTTGAGCTGTACGGCAATGCCACCACGTACTTGGCCATATCCAGTGACAAAGCGATGCGCCGAAACGACATCCTGCTGCGCCTTGTATTTACTTGCCAGAACAGCTTCTCCAGCCGCAAGTTTCCAGTTTTCAAACCACGGGTCTGAAAGCGATACGGTCGTCTGAAGGAGGTTGGTTGCCACAACGTCGGGAGAATCAAACCCTTCCGTGCGAATGACACTCTCCCCAGCCAGCGGACAAGCGGCAATATCCCATCCAGGCTGGTCGTTCGCGAAAAACAGCGAGCCAAGGCTCCATCGCGCTTTGTTGTGTTTTGTAGGGCCTTGCACCGTCGTCAAGTGTTGTCGGAGCCTCCATTCGCCGTCCGGAGACTTCTGTGCAAACAGTGAAAGCGACAAATACTCCCCTGATACCGCGTTAATGGGGTCAATAAGAGCCCCCAAACCAGCGATCGCTCGACACGGCAGCATCTTCAACCAGGGCGTCAAGTTCTCTGTGCAGAGCTCCTCACGGGCCAGCGATCCGTGCAGGAAAACAAGCGCAGGGTCGGCGGCAGTCATCGGGAAGGCGCCTAATTCCTGGGGCGAGGAGGGAGGCAGCAAACTCGTCATTACTGTCTCGTCCATTTGGTTCAGCGACGCCGAGAAGATGCCACCCAGCTCCGACGTGATGCCTCGCCAGCGCTGTTTAATGTCCTTATCGCCACGAAGCGCCACCTGCAGTCGCGTGCCAAATGGAGCGTGAGCGAATCCGGATCCGTTGAAGTTATGCGCCGATCCGTAGCGCCAGTCGGAGTATCTGCCGACGGAGAAGGTCAAGTGTAGCGACTCAGCGTCCTGTTTGTCGAGGATCTGGCGTAACACGTTGGGGAAGAGCGATTCGCCGCTTGGAGAGCTCTCGTCAATAGAGAATTCGAAGCGACCCAGCACCTGGTTGATGGCGGGCAGTGGACGAAGCGTTAGGTGCTCCGTGAAAGTGGCGAGGGAGCCATGGAGCAGACACAGCAGCAGCGCGGCGAGCAGCATCTTGCTCGATCGACAATGGATGTTGCGCCAATGTAAAGTTGCACTAATTTACAATCTATTGCAACTTAACATAATACTTCTTCAAGAAAAGAAAACGGCAGGGCAAAAAAGCGCCTGAATTTATTAATACAGTAGAGCTTTGTTCGGAAGAATCTTCCTGGCAGGCTAGAACCGATATTCGCATTGTGACTGGGAAATACTTAGTACACACATGTCGTGCCTACCCGTATGTAGCAACTTCCTTCTTGAAGAATGGTGTCAAAGCTGTAAGTGGGGCCAACTTAGTTGGCTAGGGAAGCTGTGACAGTCTCCGCTTCAACTAGGGCATGGTGAGCCCCGTCAACACGCACGAATGCGCTGGCAAAACACGGGCTCGATCATCGAGTCAATTGTGCTTCTGGATCCGCTTCAGTCTGGGCCCAAAGACTGTTGACGACCGGCAGCACCGAGTCGGTCGACGTAGTACGTCACAGAGTACCCGTGGCGATGGGCAGCAAATGGAGCCGGCGATCTGCTGGCTCGCGTGCGCCGGACGATAGGGAAATGATGCCGGAAGTGATCTTCGCCTCTGATCGACTCCGGATAATGCGGAATTCCTTTTTGTTGATTGATAATGCTAGTTAGCTCGCAGCTACGTACATGCAGTTGGGTCGGTCCCAATGCCTTCTCTATACAACTACACTATTACGGGCGGGAAAGCAAAGCAACAGAGAACAGCGCCACACGAAAGGTCTGGCCCCGTCCTCACGTGTAGCTCATGAGCTGACACAGCAGTTCTTCGTCCTCTTTCTTCACAAAGCGACCCTTGACGCGCAAGCGCGAGTTGGCGAAGTTCTTGCGGACATCGTAGTCCACCTTCTTCGCCCACACGCGGCGCTTGCGCTTCTCGAGGAAACGCTCGATGCGTTTTCTCCGAGCCTCGGGGGAGTAGCTGCCGATGTACTTGCCCTCAGACGAGGGGGACGTGCCTTCCCTGTGCTGGTCGCTTTCGTTCGCGGCCGAGATCTCCATGCGGATGAACTCTTCTAGATGCTGGCGGCCCAGTCCGCCGTATTCGCTTCCTTCGGACGAACACACGGACGCCAGACGCACGCGCTGCTTGTAGTCGCTGTCGTACCACGTGCCGTCATCCTCAACGCCTGTGGGGCTGCAGTCGCGTCCCAAGAAGGATTCGTTCTCCTGAACGCGTGACAAGCTGCTGGTCTTGTGCTTCTTGCCGTACGACGACGAGTACGTGCGGTCGAAGGACGACGAATGCTCGCGATACCTCATGGTGCTGCTGTTAGCGCCACCTCGCATGGGAATCGAGATTGGTCTGCTGTTAGACGACGAGTAGCTGTCGTTCTCGTCCTGGTTCGAGGCCGCGGCCACCAGACCGTCGAAGGGTGAGCGGTAGGCGGACCACGCTCGACGCTCGGGGGCCTCGTCACTAGCCTCGCTGGAGTCCATGTCCACGTCGCTGCTGCTGCTGTTGTCGGCTTCCTCCCGGCCGGGGATCATGGATGTAAGCGGACGTTGCTCCTGGATCTTCTGCGCTAAGAGCGACATGGGCGAGCTGTATGAGTCACCGCGCGGCTGCAGGAAGCTAGACGAAGGAAGGGAGCTGGCAATGCCGGCGTCGAAAGCCGCGAATCCGCGCTTCTTGCCGGCCTGCCACGACGATGGCGGCTCGGACGCGTACAGGGGGTTGTCCGCGAACTTGCGCTCGTCTGGCGCGGACAGGCTCATGAGTGTCTCGGCCACTTCGGACTCGATCATGATGAGGGAATGGAGGGGGAGGGATTGACTGGCTGCTACCTGCTGATTGCGGCTAATGGCTTCGCGAAGGCTGGCGTCGATCGGTTCCTTGAGCGCAGTTCGTTACGATTGCGCTTTTTGGGAAGTGCGGCCGACCGTGTGGCTGGCGTCTCTGTGCTTCTGGGGCCTTTGTGCAGATCCATCGTAGGGTTCGGACCGCTCGTCTTGGTCTTTGTATGGTGAAGTACAGTTTTTGCGCCTCGGGGGTGTCAGCCACAAGAGAGAAGGCTCGAAGCGCGCAAAATCCATTTGGCCAATGTATGCGCGCCAAGTTCAAGCTGCCAGCCCAAGCATTGTGACCATGTCGGTGGGGGCTGCTCGACGTCGAGGTGGCGTCGACGGCGGCATTGGCGAGCTTGTTGCCTCCAAGCAGAACGCCTTACAACCAGGCACGATGTGGTCACCACGCATATCGGCAACGGGTGGCCGAAAACTTCTCGGCCCTGCGGTTAGGGCGAAATACAGAAATGCGCAGCACGGCCGGCCGACATCGACAGTTTGAACAGTTCCGGCGACTTGCAGCAGGCTGATGGCGCTTGCTGCTGCTTGATGCAAGTGCGTGGCCTTCATTGAGGTCCTACAATTTGCCACCGACCTCTGATACATACGAATCCTCAATGCGGTGGGAACTCTTCCGCGGTCTTCGAGTTTAAATGCAAGGTCTCCGCAGACGAGTTGCACCTGGCTGTTTGCAGGCTGTCAGCGACTGCAACCAGCGGCAGCTTGCACCCCGTACCCGCCAGAAGGCTTCTAGGGAAAATGGACCGGTGAAAGCACGACACTTCAATGCCGAGGCTAGAAAACGCCTTGCGTTGCCTTGGTATTTGTGACTCTCTCCTGGTGAAACATGTCGTGAGTTACCTCACGCATGTCTGATGGAATAGCTTCCCGTGCTCAGAGTCTTTCACATAGCGATCTCCACGACTCACAGCTCCTTGAAAGTCCCCTGGAACACACAGGAAGCTGACCCTCCGAATAAATAACGGTATTGCAATCTTTACGGAATTGAAACTTCACAATAACTTATTTTGAGAAAAGTTGCGTAATAAAAATATATTTAGGTATTACCACTACCCTTCGTAAATAATCAAAACTGGCGTATTAATATTGAAAGGGTTAGGTAGAGCGGTAACTGGTAATGTTTGAACTTATCCTTGACTCATATTTAATCTCATTTTTATAATTATTTTACCTAAAAACTTGGAGCCATCAAAGCCAGTCCAAAAGAACGCTTCAAGCTCCGCAATGCAGACAAGGACGGCACCAGGGCAGACGCCGTCGCCTATCAAGCCCTCGGCCTTGACGATCCAACCCGAGGAGTTCGTGCACACTCCAGGTAGCAGCGTCACCTCATCCCCAGCCGAGAGCTGCGCTAGCGACGTCGTGAAACAGCTCAAGCCGTGGGAGCACTTGGCGAGTGTCACCAGTTCCGTTAACAGCTCCGAAACCATCGAGGAAGACACTGCCGATGATGCGGAAGAGGAAACCGACAGAGCGACAGATGCAGCTAGCATCACCGAGACAAATGCACAGGCACTGAAGATGCAGATGCACTTGCGAGCCATGCAGCGGCGGCTCGACGGATTGCAGCGTTTGATGCACGAGGCTGCGCAGCATTCTAGTCTGCTCTCTCGTTCCCACACAGACCCGCACCCCCGTTTAATTATAGCAGCAGAGACGAATGTAGCTGCAAGTGAATCATCGGGTCTTCAGAGACGAACAGCACCGGCCACAATTCAGGCGGTGCTGGATACGAGTACAGAGGACGCACCCAGTGATGAAGCAAACGACAGCAGAGACGGCCAACAGGACAGTAGCTACAGCTCCAGCGAGGACGATGGCCCTCCTGCGATCGCAGCACTACTGGACAGGATTAAAACTTTGCAGGCACAGCTAAAGGAGGCGACGGATGAAAACGAGCAGCTTCAAAATACAGTACACAAGTTGGAGGAACAGAATGCGCGCCTACAAGCTCAGGCAGCATGCTCACCAGCTAGTGATGTGTCAGAATCAGGATGCGACCAGGAATCGAGCTGCGCACAGGGTTATGGAGCTAGCGAAGGTCTTGACGAGAGCTTTCCCCGCTTGAAGACAGCGATATTTGGTGAGCCTTCAACGTTTCAAAAGGCCATGGAGGAGGACCTAGCAGTCTTAAAGGACCATGAACGGTGTCAGCACAAACTGCATGAGTTGTGGGATACCGTCCGCACGCTTAGGACTTTTGTGGAAACGTACGAGCTCGAGAGGAACGCTATGAAGATCCAGCGCGATGATGCCATCGCCGATGCGAACCGTGCGGACGCCGAGAACGTCAAGTTAGCAAGCAGCAGCAACCCTCAGCAGAAAATCAAGTACCTGGAGCAAGTGAAGAAGGACAACCAGGCTCTGCGAAAGAAGAACCGCGCAATGAACATGAGGATAGCTAGCCAAGCAGCCAAGTTCATCCGAGAGAAGAATGGCTGCTCATTGCTTCATGTCGGCGAAACATCAATTGACACGATCACGACGCTTGACGATACGTTGATGAGCGACGAGGCTGCAACGGTACGCAGTGGCGAAGAGATCTTGCGCAGTATGCGCAACCGTAGTGGATCTTTGACACAGCGGCTGGAGAGCCTGCGTCTCGCGAGGCAGGAGTTACCCGAAGTTGAAGACGATGTGGAACTTCGCCAGAACTCTGCATCCGTAATAGGTGCTCGGTGATGTCGGCGGCCCAAACTGCAACGATCTGCGTCAAATGAGCCTTCTTCTGCTTGGAGCGGTGGATTGCTCACGCGGTCATTCTAGCATATTTATGCGTTTTCAGCGAGTGTTTGGCAGGTTTTCATTCGCTGCAATTCGGTTATCTAATTGGCTCAAAATGTTATTGACGTATTAGGATTGGTGGATAATTAGCTTTTGATGTAGGTATTTCCAAAGCGGAGCCATAATTCCAGGTTCTCGCCGTATTGCAGGCGGGCGAGATGGGCAGTACGCGCTCCGACGCGAAGAGTGCAGAGCACATGGACAACTTCGCGTCCGCCGCCGGGCTCATGCAGCTCAGCTCGGTGGTGATGGCAGCTGATGCTGCGGATGCAGGAGCCAACAGTGGTGGCAACAGCAGAAACATCGATAGCAATAGCAGCAGCAGCGCCGCAGTTTCTTCGCCCGCGGGTGGTTCACTGCCTCCAGGCTGGCAGCGGATCATCCACGGCTCTGGCTTGCCCTGCTACGTGCACGACGGCCTGGGGGTTGTCTGCTGGACGCGCCCGTATCCAGTGGATGTGGGCGGCGACAGCGCGCTCTCACAACCGGAACTGCATCGACTCGTCAAGCAGCACGTCCCGCCGCTGAGCATCTTCGCGCCTGGTTCGGGTGTCTTAGGGCGCAGAAGGAAAGAGAGCTTGAGCGGCGACGCTGTAGCAGCTGTTGTCGCGTCTCCGCCATTGCCGGTGCTAAATTCTCAAGAACCCAGTAGCGTAAGGAAGGGTGTTAGACGCTTTCGAACAGGGAGGCAGCTCCGCTGTTGGTCGTTTGTTTACAGCGAGACTGAACTGTATTCGCTGTGATTTTCTTACAGCAGGCTCCGACAAAGAAGCGCAAGCTGGACGCGGTGATCAAGGAACAGAAAGGAAGTGGCAAGCTTCCGTCGATGGTAGGTGCTTCTTTCTTGCTAACTATTGCCTTCGCCATTTTGTCTGAGAATTAACTGTATGCTTTTCTTGTAGACACTGGGGGAGTTCAAGGCGCTATCCATCGGGGATCCGCGAGTTCTCCAGGTTTAGTCTCCTGATAACTTCCGAGCGTACGACAGAGTGCAACTATAATGCTGATACATGAATTCAACTGGTACTAGGCATGCATGGAGCTCTCTATCAAGACCCCGGCACAAGTTCTTCAGGAGTATCAGAACCGGAACCGTGGCGTATCAATCAATTACAACACTGTGCCTGTCGAGGGCGACGGCGTGAAGCTCTTCAAGACCATCGTTACTGCAGGCAGTACGGTTGCAGAGGTACGAAGCAAAAGGTGGACGCTTGTGAGCGACAGTATTAACGGATCTGTTGTTGCAGGGCATCGCCTCAACGAAGAAAATTGCCAAGCAGCTTGGAGCGCAGCAGTTGTTAGCGATGTTGCACGAGCGCACGGCTCGTAAGTACCACGAGGTCGCGGAAATGTACAACAGCTCTCTGAAGGGCCAACCAGTCATTGCTGAATCCTCGACGTACGGGCCTTCGACTCCGCTGCGCAACAACATGAGGGGTGGACGTGGCGGTAACAGAGATCCTCGCTTGGAACGAGGCGGTAATGCACCGAATCGGAATCGACGGGCTCGCCGATCGCCTCCTAATCAACAGTATGATGTTGTGGGCGGTAGCTACCGTGACTACGAAGCTGACCAACGAGTGAACCCCCATTGGACTGGTTACAACCAGCAGCCCGTAGCTGGCCCGTGGAATAGTGGAAGTCAGCAAGGTGATAGGAGCATTGGCTCCGATCGTGTGGTGGTGTACTCTCAAAATGAGAACTCGGGAATGTACGGTGATGGTCAATACTATGCCAACGTTGGTGGAAACGCGTGGGGTAGCTATCCCAATGTTAACCATCCGGTACCGCAAGCAAATTTACCTGGAGCTTATCCTCCGCAGCAGCAGTACAGCAGTGTTTATGGGGAAGCACAGCCGTACGGTTATGGCAATTACCACTCGCGAGCGTCCGACCAGTCAAACACCTCGACGCCTATTGCAAGAGTCACGGTACGTGTCGATTCAGCTCTCGAAACAGACACGAGTTGCTCTTTGTCTGGTCTGTTGTTACCGCACCAATCATGACCAGCACGTAAACTGACATGTTACCTGTTTGTATGCAGGCGAATTTACGGAATCAGATGTCAAACCGCTGATGAAGCTATCGCCAATAGGAGAGAAACACGCGACTCGGGTAAGACCGAAAGTGTCGATCGGGCTACGGTGCTCGAGGAAAAGACGTATGATAGTTTAGGTAGCGTCTAAATCTTCGCTTTTGCGATTTTGGCCTCTTAAGAATTTCTGCAATATTTACTCTTTGAGTTGCATCGGTTTTAACTCCAAGCAGCGGCGCAACATTATCATGCCAATCAGACTTGCCGCAACGTAACGCTCTTACCGTGATCATACGACTCGCGCAAGTCACGATGCGCGACAGCTGGGAAGAGAGCGCTATGTAAAGATGTGGAGTCATTCAAGGCGCAATAGAGACCACATCGCCGAGGGAAGAGCGTGGCTGAGGCTCGACAGCCGGAGAGGCGCACAACGCGCTCGCTTCGTTGAACGAGTCATTTGGCTTTGCCTGTCGTCGGCGGAGAAACCGACTACGTAACGCTCTACTCTGCCTGTCATCGCTAAAAGCTCATCTGTCTAAGCGATGGAGGGCTACCTGCTTGTCTTCGCCAAGGAACGAAGTGCACAGGTGCAGTACTGCGTGCTAGAACATGGTATGCTGCGCTGCTTCGACCAACCGGGCGGGGTGCTACGCGAGTCCGTCGGACTCACAAGACATCGCGTACGGGTGCAGCCGCTCTTCAGCGACAACGCCGGCACGTGTCCGAACAGGTTTGCAGTGCATGCTCTTGAGGTGAAGCGCAACGACCAAGCGGGCGCCTTTGTGTCGGCAGGCAAGCGCGAAAAGACGTACAACTTTGCTGCAGCCACCTCCAAGACCATGATCAAGTGGGCCAATGTCATTCACAATTGGCGACGCCACGCATTTGACGACCCAACGTGCAGCGCTTTATCCGTCCACGATACCATCACAGACAATGCCATGAAGAATCCCGACACTAAGCGTCGCGCTGTGCTCCTGGAAAGCCAGCGCCTTAACCTTGTGAACTTGGCCAATCGGTTCGACGTGAAGCTTATCTCTGCCAGTGCGAACGCTGATAAAAAGCCCCGTGGCTTGTTCAGAAGTCCTTCGTTTCGAGTATCCTCGACACATAAAGACCCGGCCGAATTGAAAACGTCGAGGCCTAGCTTCGCTGTTATATCCTGGCTACCAGGAAGGATCTCTTCGCTCCGACCTAATTTGCCAGGCAGATGAAGTAAATCTAATGTTCCTGTTGTAGCTGTAAACATCTAAAGTAACGAGTTAGTGTCAACATTTTCACACTGGTGAAGAGACAGAGCTCAAATCGGCTTGCAATGTGGTATTTCCGCGGGGACCTTATCGAAGAGCACCAACCAATATTGATCCAAGACGCTTCCTCCTCACTGATCTCTGGTTGATTTGTGACGCTCAAGCCGTGGTTCGTCTCTATGCGATTATAGATAGAGTCCTTCGGGAATGTTAGCCTTCTTCTTGTAAAGTGCTTTCTCCTTTGCCTTTCGGAAATCCGACTGCGTCACACGCATACGACGCTCGCGTAGAGCGAGCAGGCCTGCTTCCGTGCAAACAGCCTTGATATCAGCTCCTGATAGCTCGTCCTTGGACATAACGAACTCCTCAAGATCCACATCGTCCGCTAGACTCATGCGACCTGTATGAATGCCAAAGATGCGACGCTTCGTCTTGATGTCTGGCAGCGGGAACTCAATCTGCAACAATGAAAACATTTTAAGAAACCTTTCACACAAGCAGCGTTTATCAGCCTTGTACATACCTTTCTGTCGATACGTCCAGGGCGAATAAGTGCGGGGTCGAGACTCTCGATGGCGTTGGTCGCCATAATAACCTTGACGTCACCTCGTTCATCGAAGCCATCAAGCTGGTTCAGAAGTTCGAGCATCGTACGCTGAATTTCACGGGTGCCACCACTGCTCGAGTCGTAACGTTTGCTACCAACAGCATCAATTTCATCAATGAACACAATCGACGGCGCGTGGTCGTCGGCCACGCGGAACATCTCGCGCACGAGTTTCGGACCGTCCCCCAAATACTTTTGGATCAGCTCCGAACCGACAATACGCAAGAACGTCGCTGATGTCTGGTTCGCCACAGCCTTTGCTAGCAACGTTTTTCCCGTGCCGGGCTCGCCATACAGAATAACTCCCTTGGGCGGACGGATACCAATGCCCTCATACAGCTCCGGGTGCGTGAGTGGAAGCTCAACAGCTTCCTTGATTTCCTGAATCTGCGACTCAAGTCCACCAATGTCTGCGTACGACTCCAATGGCGCTTTGTCCACCTTCATGACGCTCACCATGGGGTCCGTATCATCGGCCAAAATGCCCACGACCGACATAACCTTGTTGTGCAGCAGGACGGAGCAGCCAGGCTCCAGCATGTCCTGGTTCACGAAAGACATGACGCCCACGTAGTACTCGGGTCCCACCGAAGAGGATACGATGGCATGGTTGTCGTCGATCATCTCTTCCAGCGTGCCGACGCCCATAGGCGTGCCGCGCAGGTCATCCACCTTGGAGCGCTCTTCCTCGTCCTTCTCCTGCTTCGGCTTCATGACCTCCTGGTTCTGGATGAACTCCTGCTCCATCAAAAGGAAATCCTTGATGCGCTCCATCTTGAGCAAACGCAGTTTGCACTTGGCCGTCGGGTACACGGTCGGAATTCGGACAGCAGCGGCTGGTCCTTTTTTCTTACGACGCTTGCGCGTCATGGCGCCTCCGCGCGGCTCAAACTTCTTCTTCTTTTGCTTGGCCGCATCCTCCTTCTTCTTGGCGGCCTCCTCGCGCGTCTGGCGCGGCAGTCCACTCTGGCCCTGACCCATGCTCGCTGCCTTCTTCTCTCTTTGGCACAGTGTGGAAAAGATCTCCCCCTCTAACAAAAGCAAAAAACCTCGGGCGACTCGGATTCGTAAGGTTATACTTCGCGATCCAACATTTATGGCCAATGAAAGTCGAGTTGAAGTGACCAACACTCTTTCACCAAGTTTTGGCGATCTTCAACGGCCGCTCCAGGTGTGCATGTCCGTTGCGGTTATTAATAGGTGGCGGCGCTGCTTTTGGCTCCATCGGCCTCTACTGTGCACCTCCCTCAATGGACTTTCGGGGACCGTTTGGCGTTTCCCTTAGGAGAGTTGGCTAGAAAGTCCCCATCCTTCGCCTGGCCCAGCCAAGAGTGTCATTCCAGCATCAAGACGGTCTTCGCCTTTGCAGCTCCGAGCACGTTTCCCGCTCGAGAAATCGACGCCAGCAGCCCTACTCGCCTGGTTCTCCGCACGGGGCGGCGACAACTACCGGAAGGTGAGCTATCGGCAGTATCTATCGAATTAAACAAACTAAGACCTCGATGGACGAGTCTGTTGGCGTTGCTTAAGGCTTATATTTAGTCGTTTTTTTTTTCTCAATTTGTTCGCCCACAGTTCGCTAGAAAGCCAGGATGGCTAGCACCTACACGCCGACGGGACCTGCTTCCTCCTCTCCGGTGAAGTCGATCGGATCGGCGCCTCTATCATCTTCGAGAAGCCTGCCAACGAAAGGGTTATCAAGCGCCGACGCACTCGGTGGCCCATCAGAATCTGCAGCTCCAGTTGGTGCGAGCGATGCAGTGAGCGCAACGCGTAAAACGGCCGCTGCTGCTGTCGCCGCCGCACCCGCCAGACCAGGAACGTACTCTTTCGTTGTAGCAGGAACAAACTTCCAGATCGACGAGAAGTACAAATTTATCAAGGTCATTGGTCGCGGGGCCTACGGTGTTGTTATGTAAGATACCGTATTTGTTTCCACGAAGTATTACTGCCAGGTCTAACCATTCGCTGCAATGTAGTTCAGCTGAAAACGCCGAGACCAACGAAAAAGTTGCCGTAAAGAAGATTTCCAGGGCCTTTGAGGATCTAGTCGACGCCAAGCGAATTTTACGAGAAATTAAGCTTCTGCAACATTTCGACCACGAAAACGTGATCACCATTCTGGATCTGTTGCCTCCGCCATCTTTAGCGCAGTTCGAAGACGTTTACATCATTGCGGATCTCATGGAGACCGACTTGCACCGAATCATTTACTCGAGGCAGCCGCTCACTGACGATCACGTGCAGTACTTCCTGTACCAGATTCTGAGAGCTCTCAAGTATATTCACTCGGCCAACGTACTTCATCGAGACTTGAAGCCGTCGAATCTGTTGCTGAACTCGAATTGTGACCTGAAAGTGTGCGACTTTGGCTTATCGCGAGGTGTTACACCCGAGGAGGACAACATGGAGCTCACAGAATATGTTGTTACGCGCTGGTACCGCGCACCGGAGATCATGCTCTCCTCCAGAGAGTACACCAAGGCGATAGACATTTGGTCCACTGGGTGTATTTTTGCAGAGCTGCTCGGTCGTACACCACTCTTCCCTGGTGACGATTATATCCACCAGCTACAGATCATTTGTGACAAGATCGGAACTCCATGTGAAGAGGATCTGCATTTTGTCGTCAGCGAACGAGCTAAACGCTTCATGAAAAACCAGCCGATGCGTCCCGGTGTCCCATTTTCCAAACTATTCCCGAAAGCTACGCCTGAAGCTGTCGACTTGTTGCAGCGCATGCTTGTGTTTGATCCGGTAAAAAGGATTTCCGTGGAGGAAGCACTGGAGCATCCTTACTTGGCCTCTCTGCACAACTTCGAGGACGAGCCTGTTGCAGACAGCTTTTTCAGCTTCGACTTCGAAAAAGAAGACCTCACGGAGTCTCGACTGAAGGAGCTTATATTTGAGTGAGTCTGGCCATTTACGCTGATCTATCACGCTCTAACTTTGTGTAAATCGTTTTGCAGAGAAATTCTTCAAATTCACCCTGATGCACCGCGCAGCCCCAAAAAGACACCTCACGCTGGATTAAGCAGCCCTCCAATTGAGCAAGTGCTGAGCCCAAGGTACTGTTTGATCGCTAGATAACCTCTGCTTACTTCCGTAGCTGATACGTTTATCTTTCATTAGCACGACTCATCCACACGCTCAAAATTGAAGATGCATACAACGATCAGAAGACAGTATAGCAAGAGTGGTCATGTTATTGACAAAAATGCAAAGGCAAATCCCAGTATGTAGGCAATGAAATCATCACGCAACAGCTTCGGTCTTCTTACGATCGTGATAGTTCGTCCATGGACCACTACCCTTGGCGTAGAAGTCCATCGGATATGAGCCCTCCTTCCACTGTGTTTTTTCCAGACAAACTTCCGCTTCGTACGCAGTAAGCAATGGCTGAAAGCAGTGTCAGATAACCCGAGTTAGTAGCTGATAAATTACGATTCGTTCATGATCCAGTCAAATCATTCACCTTCGGGAAAGCATAGCCCCAATCAATCGAAAGCCGAGGGCACGCTATCTGAATCCACGCGTCAACGTCCTTGAAACGTGCAAGCTGTTCGTGTTTTGCATGAATGGTTAGTACAAATGCCGAAACCCCAATGATGCAGCAATGCAATGCACCTTGTCAGGGAAGAGCTCAGACAACAGAAGCACGAAGTACTCCTTTCCGCTTTGCTCGAGCAACTGCTTTACGTGGTCGAGAATAAGCGGGTTGCCCTGGTGTCCTAGTGTTCCAAGAACAACACCGAATTTCTTTGCCCCTTTGGCTTGATCGATGGCAGCGCGGCGGACCTCCATCATTTGGGGCAGATCGTACTTCTCGATCGTGAGCATCTTCGGGTATGGGTCATAGCGATACGCCTTCAGGTTTGGATTCATGATCATCGCCGACTGGTATGAAGAGCAATTCAAATAACCAATGTCAGACTCACCAGTAACTCTACTATTACTCCCAGCTAAACAAACCTCGAGGTGGAAGCGGCCGTCTGCAATGAACACGAGAGCATCGACCCCTTCGATGACAGGAGAAGTGCAACCCAGAACCTCGCCAGGAGACAGCGGCTTGATCTGCGGCACGGTCATGCTGGTGAAATAGTCCTTTAGCCTCGATGACACAAGATGGATAGAGCTGCTGAACTGGATTGTTCCCATCAGCGCGAGCTAAAATACCAAAGTGCATGCGGCATGGTTAAAAAGCTTCTGCAAAAATTATGATCCGTCGTTCTGGGCAAACCTTAGTTTCCGGGGGAAATGTCAGCTTCATGCAATCGATGAGCTGCAACAACACGCGAGAACAACATTAGCCTGCTCGAAATCAATATGCAGTAAATCTGCCATCGACTGCCACGTACATGTTCCACGTCGATTGCGATGTCCACGAAGACATACAGCATCTTGATGGACGTAATATCGATGGGGACAAGGCAGCTATGGCCATAGTGAACCATGAAGTCGGCTCCGAGTGCGAGTGCGCTGAGATCGTCCACGCAACAGGCGCCGTACGTCACCTGTACCATCAGCAAAAAATTCTTGTCAATTGGTTATTCTACCAAGTGTCAAGCAGACAAACGTACATCGCCCAGAATGATACTGTCAGCGCCAGTGAAGCGTTCGATGATGTCTGAGATGACGCATGCGTAGAGCAGCAGTCCCTCAGGGAACTGCAGCGCTACACGCTTGCTACCGGCTTGACGAATACGCCACACAGTCTTGCGGATCTCGAAGTTGTAGTTCCACGGCAACTGTTCCATGGCCTTGGTCAGCTCTGGATCCTTCATGATCTCCTCCGGGATCTGATTAGCCATGCGCCGCTTGAGAGCGGCGGCTGACGGCTTGCGCTTGGTTTTGGGCTTCTGCGCAACGAGCTGCTGCGAGTCACACCTGTAACAGTTGATGCAGCGTCAATAGCTGCTGTTTCCTTGCTGTATCAGTTTAATGACTACGCACTCATTGCTTTGACAATCACCGTCATTAGATCGGCAGCACGCATTTCCAGTGGCGGCCTTGGAGTGACCGGAGAAGCGCGGAGGCCCCGCGGCGGCGACGGTCTCCAACCCTGTCGTCTCCATTGATGCGATATCTGCTTTCAACCAATCGGCAGATGGCTACACCAGAATGTAGGAGTGATGGTCATATGCAACATTACCGGTATGTGAATGGTGGAATGCTTATTTTAGAGCTTACGCTTTGTGATTTGTGACGGTTAATTCTTGCACACAAGGAAGAGCGTAGCGATACGTTATAGTTCATCTCTACATGTAGTTACTTACTGTGCTATTGTTGGTCACTCAAGGACGGACAACGCAAAAGACAGCAAAGGCTGAGAATTGTTGACAAGTACTGGACTGAAAGATGCAGTACGCCGTTTCAGGTTTGTACCGGTAGTTAACGACTCATACATTATTGCGCTATCGACCTACGTGTACATGTATAATACTTGTACAGTACTAAGAAGTCCATGTATGGCAGTACGCACAAAATACTTGCATCCGAAGCTTCGTCACGAACTACATGTAATGCGACGGATTCTGGCAAGGTTTGTGTCAAAAAGTTGTCTTCACATTTGGTCTCAAAGTTTGAGTCAAACCTAAATTTGAGACCCTGGATGTCGCAATCAACGAACCCTCTGACCATTTTGCCACATTGTGATTGGTTAGCCGCAGTTGCGATATGCGCACAGACGAGCCCGGGGAGATGAGCTGAGATGTCCTTGGCCAATTGGCAGTCGTGAAGTGGAGGGGGGAGGCTGCGATTGGACGTAAATCGACGCCAGCTGGTGATCAGGTGCTACTTTTTCTTTCACTTGATTTTTGTATGTCAGGCAGTCCCTCTCTCCCAGCCTGTGCCTTGGGCGAAGACGACGACTGGCTCGGCGCCTCACTTGAGAATCCGCGCTTACGTAAACGCTCCCGTCAGTCGGCGCCCCAGCTCGTAATCAAGGACACCCCAGCGTCAAGCTGATCAAGCCGATACCATGGACGCCTTCCACAACTTGCTGCGCGAAGCGACGAACCCACGCGGTGCTGGCGCGACAGGATCCTCTCCACTGCCCACGCCCGGAAGCCTCACACAGGCGCTACATAACGCTGGCGGAGGCCACGCAATGGGCATGACGCCCCCGCAGTTAGGAGGCGCGGCCGGCAACGGTATGGGTCTCCCCATGGGCATGAGCATGCCGCTGTCCATGCCCGGCCTGCAACCCGGTGCCAGCAACGGACTTGCACCTATTGGAGGTGGACGCATGAACCCGCTCATGGCTAACGCGCAGATGTTCCCGAGCCTGGGGGGAGCCCAAACCTCTATGATGCCGGTCAATGGAGCTGCTACGACGACTGCCACGACCGCCGCTGCCCCCGCTGCCCCTGCAGCTGAAAAGAAGAAACCTGCTACCAAGAAGCGCAAAGCTCCCAGCTCCAGTGCTGACAACGAGTCAGGCGAGGACGGCCGCAAGCAGCCAGAGGAGTACGAAGACCCCAAGGCGAAGCGGCGTGCACAGATCGCCAAGGCTGCTCGTAAGCACAGACAGCGTCAGAAGGACGAGCTGATTGCACTGCGTGCTAAGGTGAAGGACCTGAAGGAGCAGATTGAGGTACTGCAGTCGTCTGAACCGTCCGAGCACAACACGGAGCTAGGGTGGAAGCAGGAGGCCGAACAACACGCCGAGATCCGCGCGCGCGTGGACCAGGAGAACGAGTTCCTGCGCAAAACGCTGATGGAGCAGATGAAGTTTATCCAGCGCCTACAGGATTATTTCACGAAGCAGCCGCTGCTTAACATGCCGTCCCTCGACATGATTCTGAACTCGTCGTCTTCGGCATCCACCACCCCGGCCGCTCTGTCCAACACCATCTCCGCTGCTCCTTCGGTGCTGCAGCTGCAATCTGGATCGTTCCGTGATCGACTAATCGAAATGGCCACCGAGTCCATGGTGAATTCGGAAAAGCAGCTCACAGCTTGCGAGACGGCCTTCCGCAACCCGAAGACGTCTACCATGACGTACTTCGGTCTCCAGGTCCAGTATGAGATGGGTAAGAATGAAATGGGCATTTTCTTCCGCCACCACCTGTACGGATGCAACTCGAGTGTGGTGATGAACGATCTCTGGTCGGTCCTTGGTGACATTACCTTCGAGAAGGGTTTCGCGTTCACGGAGACGGCTGAGGTCCTGGAGGAGGTAGACCCCAACACCAAGTACATTCGCCGAGTTGTGAACCTCACGATGTCCAATGACGCCGCTGTTGGCGGTGGCATGATGAAGGAGGAGAGCCTCACAGTCAACCAGAAGCGTGACAACCCGGATGGCAGCTCGACCATGATCTCGCGCTCCGTTCAGGACGACCCCAGCCACCCCAAGGCGGCTGACCACATTCGCCGCAACGCCACCACTGCGTACGTGATTGTCTAAACTCTACCGTGCCTTCTTGCACTGAACTAACTCTTTTTCTTGTTTGCTGATTCACAGGGTGTCTTTAAAGAACTTCAGTGACGCTACTGGCCAGGGCTGCTTGCTTCTGTGGTCTGTCAAGGTCGAGCTAGACAGGGACCCGGATGAGCGCGCCAAGAGCTTCAACATCCCGGATATTATCCTGAAGAATCTGTTCGAGGTTGCTCCTGTGTTCGTGAAGGGCATCGTGGATCGCGCTCGTGGAACGCTTCCCCAGAGTTAAATCTGCTGTCGGAGATAAGATTCCATTAAGATGGCATGAAGTCCAGCCACGTAGGAGGTGATACCGGTATGTACACGTTTTGAGTTCAATGCATGTCCTTCACCTTCAGACCAATAGTAGTGCGCCTGAACGTTTAAGATGAACATTGAACGGTTGATTTATGTGTTGGCGTCAGTCGCGGGTTGCAGGGGAGCCACTACTGATAACGGTCTCGTCCGCGGCTTCGGCTACGGCTGCGACGGCTGCGACGGCGACGATCGCTATCTTGGCCCCTGCCTATCGTATTCCTATCACGATGGTCTCGCCTTTCGCGGCTCGGGCTGCGACGCCGCTCTCGACTTCGGCTTCGAGCTCTCGCTTTCGAACTAGCAACTGGGGATCGGCTGCGCTGCCGCTTTTCATCGCGTTTCCACGAGGATGTAGCCGCCGCAGTTTCAGATTTATCCACATTGTTTTCCGATGCAGACACCAAACGAACTGTTGATGACTCAGTAGCGCTTTGAGGCGGTTGGTAGATTGCACTGCAACAAAAACACATAGTCAACAACTTTGTCATCGTGACGCAAAAACTCTCGTTGGACCTGTATGATTGCTGTAGGCGGGCAAGTGCTGCAGCCTCACGCTCTGCTTTTGACGCTTTCACTTTCTAAACCATGAAGCAGTTCGAATTAACCAGTGAGTACAACGTCCAGGATATATATTTTTTTTCGCAACACGCACCTTTTTCTTCAATCCAAAGTCATCGTAGCCATCTTCCCCGACCTCCGTCTTAGCCGACGCAACTCTTTACGTAAACACAAGTCACGTCACAGTGTTACGTTAGCTTGACAAAAGCATTTCTCGACGTTACTGCAATTACATGGTCTCACCGTTCCTGGCGCTCGTTAAAGCCACCACCTGCACCGTCACGTTTTTCGTCCTGCCTCACGACAGCATCAGCATCTCACTTCCTTTTGACAACCTCAATATCCAACCCACCACTCCTGCCATCCCTGGCTTGGAGGTTTTGCACATGTTGCACTCGGCACGTCGCTCCCAATTAACGTTGCCACATCTGCCACATTACAACTGTGAGTCTATCAGCTTCATTAGCACGCTACTGTACTCCAGCCCAAAGCATACGTGTTGCACGTCCAGTCCCCGGGCTGGAAGAGTCCTGGAGGGCCTCGGAAATCGGCTCCTCCCTTGGGTTTGGGCTTGTCGCCACCTGCGTTTTCGGGTCGCGCTGTCTGGCAACGATTGCACGAGTTCCGGCGCGCAAAATTGATGTTGGAACAGCTACAGACAAGAGGGTGGCGAGCATGGGTGAGAGCAACACAGAGAAACACCACAGGTAAAGGACATACCCAGGATTAGGGCAGGCCCAGTCCCCCTCGGACATCTGAAAGCCGCCACGCCCGCCGCGACCTGCCATAATTATGATCGATTGATTCGAATGAAAAGTGCGCGAAATGCTAGGATATGCGCTCAGATCTGATTCCATACAAAACTTCAGATAGGATGGCTTCATTACGTTGCACTGACAGCAGTAGTGGCGTCTGCTTCGGGGTCCTTGGACGATTCCTTCGCTGCGATCGCCTCTTCTTGAGCAAGTTGGAACAGGAAAACTGCAGTCTCGAAGGCCAACTGCCGTTCCTGCGCATCTCGGGCAATCACTAGCCGTTCGAAGGTCTGCTGTAGCTCCACGAGGCGGTGGTTGGTGAATTTGTAGCGAATGCTAGCGAGCTGCGTCTCATCCAGTCGCGTAAACTTGTAGCTGGAGTAGTCCTTCAGTAGCTTCAATTGTCGCGACGTGGTGCGTACTCCCTGAGCTGCGTCGGGTGACAGTTCTTGTAGCGCTGCTTCCACTGACAGCAACACCTCCTCCAGCGCCGTCTCAAAGAAGTCCTGGTCATAAAATTGCACAGAAATGATCAGTCGCTTTACCACCACAAAAGCAATCAAAATGGCATTGAGCTGTACCTTCAATTCGTCCCCGTCCATCCTTTCCAGAAGTTCAAACGCGCCATTGGCACTGCTAAACGCGAACGCTCCAGCCATCGGGCTTTTGTCATCGCCCTCTTCCAGTTCGCTTAACAACGCCATACTTTCATCCAACAACATCTCAATGTCCAAGATAATATCATCTTCGCTCTCTCCCAGCGCATCCGCTTCAGCTGCAGCCGCCTGCAGCTCGTATTCCTTAATAATTTTCTCAATCTTTAAGCTCTTCGCCGTCTCAGTCACAGCCAGATCCTAGTGGATAGCACAGCATAACCCGTTAGTACACCCACGCACATCACTTTAATATACAATTAGCGCAGCAATTGGCCAGGAAAACAATGATGGAAAGCCCGCCAAATAAAGTTCTACAGTCTCACCTCTTCATCTACGTCGAGGTTTTGCTTTGCGTGTTGGGGTGTTTCAGCGAATCCAGAGCCGAACGCATCGCAGAAAGGTCCATTGAGACTGCTGCACGTTGCCGTACGAACTGGAATGCCAGCTATCGCCTCCACTACAGTGCAAGCAGCCACGACGACTGCCGCGAAGAGCTTCATTATCAGCCGAAAATCGAAAGTGAAAACACGTTGCAAAAAATTGTCTGCTACATTCAAACAACAATTAACAAACTACATTCGTACAACATCCATGCAGTGTCGCCGAGACCATCAATCGTAGCCGCACGCTGTACACGCCACGCCTCCGCCATGACCATGCGCGTGCTCTCCACCTCGAGCGCCGTCAAGACCCGCGTCGCACGTGTTGCCTCGTGCTGGGTGCGCGCGTCTTCGACGCTTGATGCTGCTAGCGCCAAGTCTACGCGCTCGCCCACGGCGCTTGGCCTCGTGCCTCGCCGCTCCAATGTGCCGGAGGTGCGTCAGTGTTTTTTTAAGGATTCGCTGGATGTTGAGGCTAATACGTGCGTTGTTTGTGTATTGCATCTCGTTTTTTTCAGCCTCCTATTGATATTAAGACCGCCCTGAGCAAGTGCAAGGCTCAGAACCCGCGCAAATTCGATGAGGTGAGGCGCACACCCGAGTAATTAATGCCCGTGCGCTGCAGTGCGTTACGCTGTGTATCAAGGCACTAATGTAGTAATTGATATCGCAGACTGTCGACCTTGCCATCCAGCTGGGTGTGGACCCGCGCAAGCCCAACCAGAGCGTGCGTGGTGTGGTGAGTCTACCGAACGGTACCGGTAAACAGGTTCGTATTGCTGTGTTCGCCCGCGGCCCCAAGGCTGAGGAAGCCAAGGCTGCTGGCGCCACCATCGTGGGTGCGGAGGACCTCGTGGAGCAGGTGCAGAGTGGCAAGCTAGAGTTCGACCGCTGCATTGCGACGCCCGACGTGATGCCGCTCGTCGGTCGTGTGGCTCGAATTCTTGGCCCTCGCGGCCTGATGCCAAACCCCAAGCTGGGCACGGTGACGCAAGAGGTCGGAGATGCCATTGCTGCGGCGCGTGGCGGTCAGGTGGAGTTCCGTGCTGAGAAGAAGGGCATTATCCATGCTGGCGTGGGCAAGATCAGCTTCTCGGAGGAGGCACTGCTTGAGAACGTACGTGCTTTCATGGTCGCACTTAGCGACGCCAAGCCGGAAGGCGCTAAGGGCAAGTACATCAAGGTAAGGTGTTTGTTTATGTCGTTTAATAGGAGTCATTGCTCACTTTTACTTACCTAATAGGCTGCTCACCTGAGCTCCTCGATGGGCCCGAGCTACAATTTGGACATCAAGTTCCTGGACCCTGCGTCGACGTCTTTCATGCACTTCGAGTAAGCAGAAGCATGCCGCGTCCTGCTTTTAGAAGAGATAGTGCAGCAGCAACAGGATGTTGCGCAAATGAAAAGACCATCGTTCACATTTTTCCTTTTCATTTTTGTGACACTCAAATTTGTGCCAAAGATATCTGATGATCAGATTCTGATCCGGTCATTTCGGTACATGCTCGGCAGACAAATGACGGAGGATCTGCGCTACTACGCTCGCTCGGAGCGCCACCTACAGGCTCTACAGACGTGGCTGGAGGGATCCAAGCCCACATACCCTGCCTCTGTGGCCTCTGGAGGCTCGGACCCGGTGCAGAGTAAGCTGTTCCCACTACTTAAGACGCAGGAACTGGGTGGGGTAGTGCTATACGCCCCCACTCTAGGCTCGACCCAGACGCTCCTGCGCGAGACTCTCAAGCCTGCGGCCCCTGCTGGCCTCCTGTGCTACACGGAGCTGCAGTCGAGTGGTAAGGGTCGTGGTTCTAACCCGTGGGCGTCGCCTGAAGGATGCCTTACCTTCTCCTTCCAGAGCGCCTTCACGGACGGCGCCACTTTGCCTTTTGTGCAGTACCTCGTGTCCCTGGCTATCATCAAAGCCGTGGAGGCAGTGCACACTGCAGTGCCTGGCAGTGCTGGCCCCGTGAAGATCAAGTGGCCCAATGATATTTACGCTAACCAGGTCAAGATCGGAGGCATCCTTTGCCAATCTGAGTACCGTGACGGCAAATTCAGCGTTACGACCGGTACGTTAAGACTGGGGCGTAATGAAAGAGAACTATGCTGATACTGTAACTTTACAGGCATTGGCATTAACATCTCGAACCGATCGCCGACAATCTGTCTCCAGGACATTCTGAGCACAGAAGAGCAACCGTCCACCGTCACCAAGTACGAGATGTCAGTTAGGGTAATAAGCTGTTGCTAGTTACTGACGACGGTTGTATGCAGGGAGGAGTTTTTGGCAGCGTTCTGCAACGTGTACGAGCCGATGGAGAAGCTGTTCCTCGAAAAGGGCTTCGAGCCGTTCGTGGCGGACTATCTCGCGCGATGGTTGCACACGGATCAAGTGGTGAAAGTTGCGAGTGGAGACGATGCTGGAGGCGAGAAAGTGGACGCGGTGATCAAGGGACTCACCAGTACTGGGTGTCTGCTGGCCCAGGGTAATGACGGTTCTCGTCTCGAGCTCTACCCGGACGGAAACTCGTTCGACTTCCTGTCGGGCTTGTTGAAGCGCAAGTTGTAGGTCAAAACGTACGAAGAGTACGAAAGTTTGTGCATTTTTGCATGATAAGCAAGACTGACAGGTAATGCAGATGCAGCAAGGTCTTCACTTGGATCCAAATTCCTCTTCCCACTTAACAAATCGCGCCAACTGGTCCTGCCCAACAGACTTGGACACATTTTCCAGTGCTGTCTGGAAGTCGGTCCAGGTGACCTCTAACGCGTTCTTTTCGTGTGCTTGCAGTTCTTCATCAGATGCGCCTTCTCGCTGCTTGCGCTGCAACTCCTTCAAGACCTCAGGCGTATACAGACGCTTCACTGGCATCATCTTGGCTGTATCGCACAGGCCGCAGATATCGTCTCCACTGTAACCCTGCTCATGTATGGTTAGGCAAAATGGGATCAACCACCTGAAACTAGGTTCATTCGCACCTCCGTCGCTCCAACGAGTTTGTCAAAGTTGACGTCGGACGCCACATCCACCTTCTCCAGATTGATCTTGAAGAGTTGTAGGCGGCCTTCAGCTTCCGGCAGCGGAATATCTGTAGTATGTTTATACAATGTTACTTGAGTGTTTTTAATGTTTGAATCGGCCACGAATCGATCAAACTGACGTACAGACTCGCTTGGTAAGGCGACGGCGCATAGCTTCATCCAATTCCCAGGGTAGATTCGTCGCGGCAAGAACCATGACGCGGTTGCCAGGGTCTGCAGGATCGCCGGAGGAAACGCCGTTGATCTGAACTAGTAGCTCAGTTTTGACTCTACAGCACTGGTTAGTTTCTGCCATAGTACTCTACAAACTTAAAAGTTATACGTACCGACGGCTCGATTCGTGTTCTTGGGCTCCACCGCGCACACCGGCGATGGCGTCGATCTCATCCATAAAAATGATCGAAGGCGAGTAGTATCGAGCCATGTCGAAGAGAATTCGCACCATGCGCTCAGACTCGCCACGATACTTGGATGCAAGAGTCGAGGCTGATACGTTGAAGAACGTCGATTTGCACACATTCGCCACAGCTTTTGCCAGTAGAGTCTTGCCAGTCCCAGGTGGGCCGAACATTAGAACACCGTTACATGGCTTGAGTAGACCGTCCTTGAAAAGATGAGGCGCAATCTGAGGCAACATGACTGCTTCTTGCAGTAGCTCCTTCGTGTGTTCGAGCCCTGCAATCTGCTCAAAGCTGATCGCTGGTGCTGCGTCCACAATATCGCGCTCAATCATCTCAATTAGCTCCAGATCGACCCAACCTTCTTCTTTTGCCTTGTCCGAGTACTTAGGCTTCTCGCTTCCGCCGCCACCACGCTCTCTCGCGTGCGCGTTCTCTTTTCTTGCAGCTTTTAAGCCACCATCCTTGCTCGGTCTTGCTGGAGAAGGTCCAGGTGCTGCTTTAGCTCCACCTCGACGAGGTGCCTGTCGTCGTTGGTCATCCCCCGGTGTACGTTTTCCTGAAGGCACTGCAGCTCTAGCCCCTGCTGAACCAACCGGTTTCCTAGCCGCGCGACTTCACAGAGACGACGTTAGTGGTCGAAATAGGATAAGTGAAGACTCGCCACGTACTTGTTACGTTGGTTGTTGTTGTTTCCTTCGTTGGCCCACGATGGTGCTGCCCGAGCAGGAGCACCACGGAATCGATTCGGAAGCTTTTCCGGCGATGGAGGCGCCCACACATCGGGATCTCGCGCATCTTCGGTCTGTAAGTACAAGTTGAAGTGAGGAAATTTGAATGAAGAAACACACTTAGCTTTAACCTTACGCAAGGATCTGGACGTCGTGGGTCAGGTGGCACACAAATCTCCCAGCGAGGAGAAGAAATTATCTCCTGACGTTGTGCGTGTGGGTGAATTCGAGCGATGGCTGCACCAGGAGGAACTTTAAAAGCTTGAGTGAGCTCGACGTAATCCGTAATGAGATTCAACTCGTTCTCCAGCTCGATCTGCATCTGAAAATGGCGAGTATTTAGCAACAACACAACCCACAGTGACCGATAACCCCCTTCAGTACCTGCAGCCACGGTTGACGCTCGGACATTTTGGTCATTCGACGGATGAATTGGCTAAGTGTCTTCAGCGTTGTTTGGTACATTGCCAACCCCTTCTCGTACTGCGCTTCCAGACACAACTCCCTCGCTCGAGTCATTGCCTCGCCCAGTTCACGAATGTCCCGCAATTGCATGCTCGCCATCGCTCCTGATTAATACCAATCTTGATCGTCTTCCACTGAGCAGGCGCCTCTCGAAATAAATTAGACAAAATGTTCACAACCTTGTTTTATTCTTATGGTTATTCTTGATTCACTCTTTCGCACTTCCGGGATCCGCTTTGTCCTTGCGATTTTGTCGTCCCATGGCGCTTCCTACGGCACCACCACCGTCTTACGTCGTATTTCGATCCAAGTCTATTCCTCCTGCGACGAATCACACATTTACACACAATCGTCACAGGAAGTTTAACGCTCGAGCGTTGCGTGCTCGATAAGGTCACTGAGATCAAAAGCCTGTTGTGCGTACAACTCGCTGGACGTCGTCTTTATATGCAGAAGTTCCTCCTCCATGGATGAAAGCAGCAGCACGAGCTTCTCGTAGTCTCCTTGGCAGTGCATGTGCAGACAGCGCATGATCCGCTCGCGAGTCTTCGCGCGGTCCCTCGGCGACAGCTCTTGGCGCCATTGCGACGATACACGACGAGTAAGTCGAGGACGTTTCGACGCACTAACAGCGACGTTACTCTGATTCTGGGGCGGCGAAGAAGGAGGCGTGCGACGCTTGTGAGTCTGAATATTTACTGTCGGGTCTGGTGAGAGAAGATTGTGTATACGCCATGAGGACGTAGTGGGTGGGGTGGGAACGAGCCGACCTGTAGAGGTTACAGTGTGTCTCGGGCTGGCCGTTGGGTCCAGGCGCTCGTTTTGTGGGCTTTCTTCCCACACCGAGCGGGGTGACGTCACGTTGTCAGGAAGGCGGGGCGAACCTAATTTACCACTGGGCCGTCCGAGAAACGAAACGAGTGACGATGTGAGCGGAGCCTTGTCTTCTATAAATCTGCTGTTGTCGCTGAAGTCGGGTCGTTGCTGCTCCTGTTCTTGAGTCCCTTCAGCGCGCTGCAGCATGGCTGATGGGTGCATGGCGCTGGCCGCGGCCTCGATCGACACAACGGGCCGAGGGTTTCCCGCTAAGTGCTGGCGACGCCGCTGTAGCTCGCGCTGATCTAGTAGAGGCAGTTGCTTGTCCGCATGGCTCGCGAGCAGTCCCAACAGACCGTCGGCAGCTCGCTCCTTGGCAAACACCGCGCGACTGGGCAGCAGATGCGGTATCCGCGGGGCGTCACCTTCGTTTCCTGGCTCTAGGCCGCGCTCCGGCCGTTCTACCGCTCTTTGGTGCATCGACATGGCAGCGAGGAATAGTCAGATACGAACGCAGCACCACCGAGAGAGAAGTGAAGCTGCTTACCGGTGCGGCATTCTCGGGAATAAGGATTTTGCAGCTCTCGAAGAGGTGCCAGTCGAGAAAAATCAGCGTGGCCTCTGATTGGGCAGAAGTTAGAAACAAAAAAGAAATAGAGCGAGAGCGAAAAATCGAACCAAAAAACGGGCGGCCGAAAACCCTGGGTTTAGTTTATCTAAATGCTCAATGTTCGTATTCAACCGTATTGAAACAAAAGGATAGTAAATTCGCTTCAGACTGAAATATTAAAACGAGGATGGTGGACCTACCCCAGGCTGGATGAAAGAAACTTCTTTAATGCTCACAAGCTTTTCGTTCACATGAACCTGCTACAGACTAAGCCTACAGCTAGGACTAAGCTGTCTTTGGCTGCTAGCTGCATCATTTTGTGTCCTCAATGCGTGCATTGGTTGCTAATATGGCCAAGGTATCGTCACGAAAACCGTCTTCCGCCATGGAGAACAATTGAAAAGCCAACCATGTCGCCTGCGGTGGTGTGCAAACTTTTTCGCCTTACGGTCCTCGTCTGCATTGGACAATGCATGCTTCACGACACTGCAAACGTGTATCGCCTGCGGCGATTCGCCGCTCGCCGAGAACGGGAAGCGCTTCAACAAGTCCCGCTGCGGGCATATCGTGCATGAAGACAGCTGGCCACACGGAATCGCTGCAACGCGACTTGTTTCCTGCGGACATTCCGCCCTCGGTGGACTGTAACTACTACATGTACCGGTATGTAACAGCCTGGAACGGAGAGCCTCGTCGTTGGAGATCATGTACATGTAGCACTACACTAACGGGCAAATTAACGCCCTAGCTGCGGGTTCAGTACCATTCTCTATGCATGTAAGACCCCCCTCCACTAGTGACGACACGTTAGTCTGTTCAGATTTAGGGTGATAGATCCTATCATAGAGCCGAAAAACGGCAGCCTTTCTCCTTGAATCAAGGCTCATTTCGCCCAGCGAAGAACTCTCTTCCGTTGTTATTGCCGAATCCGTTGCGTTCAGAGCGGGGGATTGTTCCTACTGGAAAGGCATGGGGGAATTTCCAGAATATGGCTGGCCCGCTTCGTAATTGGCGGCTCGCCAATAGATTTTCCATTGGACGGACCCTCACCGGTGTCGAACAGCAACTGGAGATTCGCGCGATCGTAGTGCCCCCGAAGCTCGGAGTGTTCGTGTACGTGTCTGTACCAGAGTCCATGGCTGCTTCAACACTTGAGATGAACTTTCGACGCATTTATACTTGCAGAATGATCCCACGTGAACGACAAATATGTTTGCCACACACGCTATAGAATTCATCGGTGCACACTTATTTCCCAAAGAGCTCCACGATCCACCGCCCGTCTTCCGTATGCCCTCTTATCAAAGCGCTGAATTTCCACGCTGGAATACTGCGCTTCGAAACCACGCGCTTGAAGTAGAAGCACACCACACTCTGATCTCGAGACTTGGCCGTAACAAGTGTACCATTACCTGTTTTCAGCCGAAAGAACCGTTCGAGGTGATTTGTTTAGCCATCTAATTGAGACGCACGCACTGGAGGTGCCGTCGACGAAGTAGAAGATCAAGTTCGTGCTCAAATGAGTAGAAAATGGAACGGGCCATCGCAGCTTGATGAGCTGTCCATTCATAGTCCTCCCAGGAACCTAAAACCGAGCACCTTGTCGAAGGCCTTGGACTGCTTGCTGTTCAGCTCCGACTGGTCCACGATGGCGGGTGTGTCCGTGCTACTCGATGCAACTATGATATCGGTCCTGGTGATGATGTTGGTACGCGCGCTGCTGAGGATGTCCAATGAATCAGCGTCACACGCGTACTGTACGAAGGAATCGCAGCGAGTGCTCAGTACTTCTATCAAGTTCAGATTCTGCTCCGTGGCGCTGGGTTCACCTGGGAAATTCCGTTTGGCGAAGTGGCATACAGCCAAGTCGTCGGGGCCAGGCTACATGAGGCTGAAGGCGATGTACAAGCGCCTGCCTGCACTGCAGGTGCAGGCTGCAGGCATTGGCTCGAACACGTACATGTACCGGTTTTCCTCATGAAATCTTTCCCAGCGTCATCAACATCAGTCGCTGACCACCGTGGCTCTGGAGTCTGGACCAGAGTCTCGAATCTTACGACTCGTAGTAGCCACCCATGCACGCGACACCGTTGCATGCCGACCAGCGGCCGTTGATTTCTTGCGATCAAGTTGAAGCGGCAGCTGACTTAAGTACGAAAAACGGCTCCTGTCTAAAGTACGAACGGCTACTGGCTAAAGTACGAAGTAGGGCTGGGGCGCGAAAATTTCGGATTTAATTGAGATATGGCTACATCTGTCTGCTAGCACATTTTGTTGCATGGAAACCGAGCCGTCACACGTCACAGATCCCTTCCTCGTCGCAAACGTTACCCGTCATTCGCAGATTGGAGCGACAGCAGACACGACGATGGCAGGAGGCGAAGCGTGTGTGACCCCAACGTGCGGCAAGAGCGGAGCGCTCGTGTGCCCCACGTGCAAGAAGCTGGGCATTCCACCGGCCATGAGCACCTTCTGTTCACAGGAGTGCTTCAAGGGCTACTGGGCCTCCCACAAGGCGCTGCACAAGATGTTCACGCAGGCTCTGGTCGAGGAACAGGCTCGCGCAGAGCACGCGTCACCTTTTGACGGCTACGAATTTACGGGCAAGGTGCGACCCGGTAAAGTGTCGGAGACCGTCAAGGTGCCCGAGACTGTCAACTATCCAGACTATGCTAAAACTGGTATCCCCGAATCGGAGCAGCGCGCCAGACGCGAGAGTAAGAGCATCCCAGTGTACACACCAGACCAGATCAAGGGCATCCGCGAGGCTTGCCGTCTTGGCCGAGAGGTGCTGGATATTGCAGGAAAGGCTCTGCGTGTTGGCATTACTGGTGACGAGATCGACAAGATCGTGCACCAGGCGTGCATGGAGCGTGGTTGCTACCCTTCACCACTGAACTACTACCACTTTCCCAAGTCGGTTTGCATCTCAGTGAACGAGGTTATCTGCCACGGCATCCCCGACTCCCGTCCGTTTGAAGACGGAGACATTGTGAACCTGGATGTGACAGTGTACAAGAACGGCTTTCACGGAGACCTGAACGAAACGTTCCTGGTGGGTAATGTTGACGAAGAAGGCGTGCATCTGGTCAAGACGACGTTCGATAGTTTGGCTGCAGCAGCCAAGATCATTCGCCCGGGCACTATGTTCCGTGAACTAGGCAAGCACATCTCAGCAGTTGCCAATGGCGAGGGATTCTCGGTTGTCAAGTCCTACTGCGGCCATGGCGTTGGAACGCACATGCACGCTGTCCCGGACATTCCTCACTATGCGAAGAACAAGGCTGTCGGCATCATGAAGCCCGGCATGATCTTCACGATTGAGCCGATGATCAATGTCGGTACGTGGCGGGACCAGACGTGGCCGGATGAATGGACCTCTGTGACAAGAGATGGCTTGCGCTCGGCGCAGTTCGAGCATTCGTTCCTCGTGACGGAGACGGGCTATGAAATCCTGACTGCGCGCGAGAACGAGCCCGTGATGGAGTGGAGCCAGGAAAAACTGCAGCGCTAATGAAGCGACGACATCAAGGGAACAGCGATAGATATCATATCATGATTTAGGTAGGTAGTGTAATTTTCACGATGTCGAAATGTTGTTTTCCCTGCTTTCGGTCACTTTCGCATCCAGTGCTCGTGACTATAATACTTTCGGTGTCGGAGTTGCTCGACAGCGTATATACTGCACGCGTAGTAGCCTAGCGCACCTGCAGACAATATCTATTGTAAGTTTTGGCTAAATGGAAACGAGGTAGCCTACCAATCTTGTGAATCCCGGAGAAAACTGCGTAGCCCCACTCGGTCCAAATATCCACATGAGTTATCCCCGAGGACAGAAGACTCTATCACATGGATAGTTAACACCTTTAGCCCATATACGAGTTACTCGGAAGTTATAGATCAAAATACTAGGATAATAGCCTACCTCTCGAGCAATGCCCAGGATAATGGTTAGGCAGATGTACAGCGGGTGCACGAGCAATACGAGACGAAACTGCGAGTACAATATGCTAAAGAGGCCACTACGGAACAGAAAAGTTCCGCCCAACATCACGAGAAAGTTGACAAGTCCTGCAATCTGTAGCAGCACCTGCACACTGAGGCAACCAAGCAACAGGAAATGAGAAGAGGACAACAACAGAAGGATCCACTCACAAGGAGACAATTGCGTCGCTACTGTTGTCCGATGTGCCTTGGCCTGGCAAATCTCCGTACTCAATGGAGGAATTTAGTATGACGTCCACGATGTACATACACGCAGCCAAAGCTGCATTGACGCGGAAGAATGGCGGCAAGTCGCTACTGCTCGTCATGAAGATCCAAGTTGAATCAAACGGCAAGTAAAATAACGTTTCATTGAGCGTTAGTTATTTTAGATTTGAAAAGAACCTTTCCGCGCCATTTGGCCACCGTCCAGCAGCGAAAGAGACGGACGGAGCTGCAGTCGCTATGGGGATCTCGGGCCTCCTACCGGTGCTCAAGAGCATCACCGAGACCAAAACTATCGACGAGTACAGGGGCCGTACGCTCGCTATCGACGGCTACTGCTGGTGCGTGTCCTTCACAAGCGAAAAGTCCCTTGTAAAACTAACTTAGTACCCATTATTTTCTATTTATTAGGCTCCATCGCGCCATTTACTCGTGCAGCCAAGAGATCTGCCTCGGCCAGGAGACCGACAAGTGCGCCTACGTAGATAGTGAGAGAGCGTACGGTGAATGGGGAGTCACTAACACTTGCTTTGTGCAGATATGTAACGTATTTCATGGATCGAATCAATGCACTGCTTCATAATGGCGTGAATCCTTACGTCGTATTCGACGGAGGCCCCCTCCCTATGAAAAAGGGTACGGAGGAGGAGAGACGCAAAGCGCGACAGAAGAACCGAGAGCTCGGCATCCAGCACTACAACAACAAGCGCTTCGGGGAGGCTCGTAAGTGCTTCGTTCGGGCTGCTGACGTGTCCCCCTACATGGCTCACCGTATTATTCAGGTGAGCTATAATTTTGTGTTCGTGCTGGCTAGAACGCTGCTTACTTACTCCGTTACATGCCTGTTCTTCCTCTTTCTCAGCACCTGAAGTCCCAGAACGTGGCTTACGTTGTGGCCCCATACGAGGCAGACGCACAACTCGCCTACTTGGTGAAGAACGGACTCGCGGACGGTGTGATTACTGAAGATTCGGATTGCCTTCCCTTTGGATGCCAAATGGTGCTCTTTAAAATGGACCGCGACAATGTTGCACAGGAAATTCAGACAGAAAACCTCAAGAAGAACAAAGGGATGAGCTTTCACATGTTCACTGAGCAAATGGTACGCAGTTCACCTTTGAAATGAGAGAGATGACAAACTGATTTTGACAATTGCCGACCAGTTCCTTGAAATGTGTATTTTTTCAGGATGTGATTATCTGCCAAGTATTCCTGGGTTTGGCCTGAAAAAGGCTTATACTGCGATGAAACAGCACGGCTCCTTCACGAAGGTGCATTGAGCAACATTCTAAATGGTTTTTCTCTGGGTCCTGACACCACTCTTTGTTACTCAGATCATACGCGCATTGCGTCTTGAAGGTAAAGTGCGCGTTCCAAACACTTACGAAGATGACTTCAGAAAGGCCGTTCTGACTTTCCGCCATCAACGCGTGTATTGCCCCACGAAGAAGGTATGGCTAACGCAACAGTAATACCTTGTTTTCCCGTGAGCTAACTTGTACTTCCTACAGGAAATGGTTCCGCTAACACCGATCCCTGCAAACGTTCTTGAGACCGATCCGTTGATGCATTTTGTTGGGCCAGCGCTATCTAGTGAAACTGCAAAGTCAATCGCTGATGGGGACATGGACCCTATCACCATGAAACCGTTCCCAGCCCAAGCACCGCTCCCACACCGCGACCCAATACAGCCATTCGCAGCTAAAGTCGCGCCGCAGTTGGTTCGAAAACCCACAGCTCCTCCCAAAACGAAAGCAGCGATCACCTCATTCTTCCATGCATCGGAATCTGCAGCGGCTTCTGTGTTCAATGCTCCTCGATCGAGTTCAGCTCCTGCGAAACGGAAACTCCCAACTTCCTTCATGGATAAGTGGGCATCCAAAGCTGCAACACCGCAGAAAAATTCAAATTCGGATTCAGCTGCAAAGCCTCCAGCGTCCAGCCCGCTCTTTACAAGTCGGTTCTTCGGTGGAAAGCCCATAAACGTGTCACCGCCGGACGAGTCTGTGAAGAAGAGTGCGCTACATTCCCTGGACGCGTCTTCGACGTTCCAAAGCCAAGAACCGTGTGGAATTGATGTTGCGAGAAATATCTCATTCGACCCACTGACCGATAAGACCCGAGTGTTGGCGACGTTGCAAAAGGGTGACATTTCTAAGGAAAACAAAGCGCCAAATTCTCAGCAGGCAATTCGCAATGTCCCGTCATCAGGAAAAGAAACAGCGTTTTCAAGGATGATGCGTGCTGGGTCAATGATCCAGCAGCATAAACTGAAGAAACGAAAGATCATCGGCCCTGGCGTTCGCAGCGGAAAGTCGCACCAAATATCCTTGACAAGTCGAATTGAGAAGTTTGCTTTTCAGAAGGAGGCGCCGATTCCTCGTTCGAGTTCCGACTCGCCAGCGGAACAGACAACTGATGCTGAGAGCACTTTGGAGAATCTTGACGACCCTAAAGACCAGCCCACTTCCTCGATAGCTGATCTCAGCACCGACAAGGAGGAAGATGATATCGATACAAGCGTTATGCTTACCCTTGAAGCGGCAGTAGTCCCAACACCGATGGCATCATTCGATCGGTTCCGCTTCAAATAGTGAAAATACTACACTGTCCTGCTTGCTTGCAATATTTGAGTATATTTGTGCAATATACTAGTATTTCTGAAAAACTACATCGGAGCTATTTCACCTTTGCAAAGAGGACAACTATTGTTTTCCCGAATCCAGCCGCCGACGCAATCTAAACCGCGAATGGAACAAAAGCCACTTAGTCATGTGACCAAGTTATCGTAGAGAAAAAGAGCACTTCTTACCCTCGTGAAACACGTGAGCGCACGGAAGGGTCATGGCTCGGTCATTTGGCACAAAATCGTACTGACAAATGATGCACCTGCGGAACCAACACCCGTTTTAATCCACAATAAACTCAACAAAAGCTTTTCAGGATACTCAGTACGTACGTATCCTCGGCGGCACCACGTGTCCAACGATGAGTTGGGAGGCTCGAAAGGACCTGAACAGCCATTCGTCGCCATCGCTCCTTCTTCACATCACCGTTTTCTTCTCCAAGCCTAAGAAGTTCTTCGTACGTCATGTTGTCCGGATCAAGATTGCGCTCGTGGCCCGTCAAACCCGCCAGTAATGCACTGGTGTGGGTTTGAGGTTGTTGATAAAATTCTCGCTCTACAGCCTCCCGAAGTCGGCGTGCCTCATACTCTTCGTATGCCGCAATATTCTACCAGAACGGCAAAACGGAGGGTTAGCATCAATTTTCTCTCCTGCTACAACTATGTTGCTGCTTACCTCTTGCTGCTGAAGGTAACGAGCCAAAGCCAGCGACGCCTCCTCATTGCTCTGATCTCTGTGATGACTTGCTGAAGGAGTTGTAGACGGCAACGGAGAGTGATTTCTTGGCATTACTGGAGGTGGTGACGGTGAGCGTTCCGGAGACGGGTCAGACGTCCAACGATACCGATCATGCCGATGTGTTCGAGGCTCAAGCTCCTGTTCCAGCTCGTATCCGTAGGCACGAGCAGCAGTCCGTTCAGGCGAGTGATGGTGTAGGCGTGGTCGTGAACGCGTCCGACTGCGAGGTTCCCCCGTGTGCGTTGTCATGGAATGTTCGGATTGCGGCGAAGTATGCGAACTTGTCGAATAGTCCGAATGCACTTCCTCTTGCTGCTGCACTTGGCGTGGACGATACGGCAGTGCACGGTTTGAATCCGTAAGATCTCGAGGAAGAGTGAAGTCCAAATGCAGTCGTCGCTGTGACGGAGGCGTTCCAAACGCTCTGCCGGTGGTGTGCCGCCAGCTATCTGCACTTTCCTTCTCCTCTTGATCTTCACTATGGTGCGACTCCCTTGTCGATAGATGTGGGGACCCCAGCGACGAGCTGGGACTTTCAGCGCAGATTTCGTCTCTCGCCATGATATCTGGTTCAGAGCTGCGCCAACCTCTGGACACGCTATCCTGTGATCCATTCGTGTTTATAACGACAGAGCTGGAGCCAGGACGAGGACTTGTGAGGTCGATCACTGAAAACTGAGCAAGCAATGCAAAGGTTAGCGCCATGTATCATAGGTCCAAATGTGGTGTTTGAACTACCATCGAAGCTCGCGAATTTGGCGTGGAATCTGCGCCTCCTGGAGTTCCAGACTGAGAAGTAGACGTCTGTAGTCCATTGTCGCTGCTCTATCAGTGGTAAATAACGGTAAGTTAGTCGACTACCATGGGTATCGCAACACCGAGATGACGAACTCCGTGCGATTCTATCAGTAGGCGGCTGTGCGCGCGCTCCAGACGCACGTAACGTCTCTTCAGGCGCGCGTACTTCTTCTCCAGCAAATCGCGCTGCTGCCGCTCGCGCCGGAACGCCGTCTCCATAGCGCGCAGCCTGCGCTCCGTGTCGGATCCAGCACCGTTCATTTTTGTAGGAAGTGTGATTTTTTGGCGCCAAACTACACTACTGGAAGCATTCGATTATGTACGTATTTTCGAGTGTTTCTCTCGAAATCGTGCCACGGCCAAGTCTTCTGGAGGAGTCAGGTCACCTCATCCCGCGTCTGCAACCAACGTGAAGTCACATGTACAGCATCACATGCTCCGTGGGCCGAAAACAGGTATGTATGTGCTTCACTGCTGCCGTCGGAATCGCTTCGTCCATGGTTATACTCGCACTGTGAAAAAATCGCATCAAGGACCTCGGAAATAACAAGCAACTGCTACTTTTTGCGCTGATGACTGGCGGTAGCTTGCGGGCCGCGTTGAGGTACTGTATGGTATTTGAAAAGGCCGACGCATGTCTGGATACAAGTTACTGCGATTCACACGCGTACCGGTCCGTCAAGAACGACCAGACGGTCCAAGCGATGGAACTCCTTTCGTCTACATGTGCTTTTCCACGACGAGGAGTCTCCTCAAGAGACCCGCGCTCGGTTGGATTATGGACACTCAAGTGCACCATAATCCCATAGCAGAACGTCAGTAGAAGCTGAACTTTTGCGCCCGCCTTCGGAGATGAAGACTTGACAATCTCAACTTGAGAATCTCAGCGCCGCATCTCAAGTTGAGATGCGGCGCTACAATGATTCAACGGGGACTACAAGTTTTTGTTCGTCTCAGCGTTGCTGTCACCGGGTAACCAACCCAGCGGTGGAAACTTGAATCCGACTACGAGTCTGTATGCCTGTGTGTGTATTTGAATAGCCTTGTGGCTCCGTAAGTTGTTGGCGTTTTACAGCCATTGTCTGCAGCACACAGCGGATGCCCTCGATACTCAAAACTCGAGACTCGACATCGCAGAGATGCGCGTTTAACGCACTGCAAATCGCGACGCAAAAGGAAAAGTCTCGTCCAGCTGCAGATGTCCAGCTTCACACTGAGCTGAGCGCGGACTACGCGTGAGTTCGTTTTGTCTTGAAGCTTTACGGCACATTTCGATGGGTCCTCAAGTTGAGACCTATCGAAGCCGCAAAGCCTCAACTTGAGACTTTCAAACAGCGTCCTCTACATGTAGAAAAAAAAAAAGAATTGTGAATGGACAATTTGTCCGACGGCGGTCGAGTGCAGGGCCAATGGGAACGACGTTTGCTGTCCTGACCACGAGTGGAGTGGCTCCAGTGGAAATATCCCTCTCCGATTTGCAAGGACTTGTCCGACGGCGGCGTGGGTGTGACAAGAGGCGCCTGGCGCAGGAATCTCTCTATCGAAAGAGTGGATATACAACTCACTCTCTCTTTTGCGCTTGGTCGCCCACACCACCATTCGACTACCTACCCGTCTCAACCTCAACCATGGCTGAAGAAAGCTGCTGCGGATGCGTCTCGCTTGACGCAGAAAACGAGTATGACATGGGACTCCACATCGGCTCCATCTTCATCATCTTTGCTGTCTCCGCTGCCGGCACCATGATCCCGATTATCTCGCAGAAGATCCCGCAGTGCAAGGCCAACTCAATCATCATGGAGGCGATCAGCGCCTTCGCGTACGGAGTTGTCATCGCCACTGGCTTGATCCACATGGTCAATGAAGGTATCGAGAAGCTGAGCAACGAATGTCTTGGCGCTGTCGTGGAGAACTACGAGAGCTTAGGATTGGCGTTCGTGTTGATTACCCTTGTGCTCATGCACTTCATCGAGTGTGAGAGCTCTGTGTTCTTTGGTGCTCAAGGCTCGATGCTTCACGGCCACGGTCACGCTCATGGTGAAGACACGACTATTACCCCGACTGGAACTGGAACTCCGCAACTTGCCAATCACCCATACCATGAAAAGTCTCTGGATCAAGCTGCACACGACTCCAAGGTCCGCCGCAAAATCGCCACTTTAATCTTCGAGGCGGGCGTCATCTTCCACTCTGTCATCATCGGACTCGACCTCGGTGTCACCACAGGATCGGAATTCAAGACTCTTCTGGCTGCTCTGTGCTTCCACCAGTTCTTCGAGGGTGTTGCAATTGGCACGTCTGCTCTGAGCTCTCTCGAGACGAAGGGGAAGCTCTTCATGGTTAACTTTGCGTTCGCGATCACTACACCCGTCGGTCAAGTCATCGGTATCGCGATCCGTAGCACGTACTCGGACTCATCGACGACTGCTCTTTGGGTGCAGGGTATTCTGGACTGCGTGGCTGGAGGCATTCTGTTGTACACGGGTCTGGTGGAGCTGCTGACGTACAACATGACCACGAACGGGCAGTTCCTGTCTCGTCCGGCGGCGCAGCGTTTCACGTTGTACATTAGTTTGTGGCTGGGTGCTGGTCTGATGGCGCTCATCGGCAAGTGGGCGTAAGGTGTTCAAGTGCTACTGGCACTGTGCCGGTAAACCTTCGAGTGAATGAGGTATTAGTTACTGCTCCGCAATGTTCAAGTGAGCAGTGAACCATTAACCTATTGTACTGATCGAGCGCATGCATACCTCGATAACAATTGAAAAATGCAATCCGTGTTTATCCTTCTTCTAATTTGTCGAGCAATGCTGTGCTATCTTCACAAGTGCACTGTTACGACCATCAAGAGATAGCACCACGTCCAGCAGCCGCCATTAATCACTGCCGGTGATTCACCGTGTGCGTGCAAGCGTTGGTCGACATTCGTTGGTACATCACTGGTACACCACAATCGCGATCTTTCTGATCAGAGGCATTTGACCAGAAGCTCTATTTGGAAGTGCCACGTTAGACGCGGGGAAGTTGTTCCCCAGGATCAAATGGCGTTAGAACTGGCTGCGGTGGGGGCGGAGTCTCGCGTGCCGAGCCTGGCGGTGGCCGTCGCGTGTTGGGCTATGGTGTGGGCCCTTATCCTGAACGTCGTACCCGCAGGCGCTAAAGGCCGCAACCACATCATCACGCTGAACGCCGCGCACGGTGTCGTGTCTACGATCTCCTCGACGATCACGCTCTACTACGCGCTTGATACGACCGTTTCGGTTGCCGTCTCGCTCTCGTTTTTCCTCGTGGACCTTGTCGCCATGTTGCACTCGGACGGATTGAGAAACCTGCTTTCGCTCCGTCAATCGCGCCTCATGGACTACGCGCATCACATATTCGGTTTGTACTGGGGCGTCGTGCTGTTTGTGAAGGAAGCCACAGTGTGTGACGCGTCGTTCGGCAACCCATACGTATGGATACAGACCAACGAGGTGAGCACAGGATTCTACAACTGGTATCGCCTCACAGACAGCACAGTGGCGGGGGCTCTGTTCGCCAGTTCCTTCTTCCTGTCACGCGTGGTCTTCAACACTATCTATATCATTCCGAGAGTCGCTAACCGCTGTCAGCCGCTGTACGTGCTGGGCTGCTCGCCATTCTTCGTGCTGCAGTATGTTTGGTTCTACATGATTGCGCACAAGTTAATCTCGAGTGCGCCAGTAGCTGTTCAGGGCCAAAAACAGATAAGGCACTCGCGGGCCTCTGAAGATCATTTAAAGGAGAACAAGAAGGATATTTGAGATGCGGGACCATTTTTTAGTTTTTTTTTGTTTTAGAATACGTTTTTGTGAAAGTAAAATCACTTTCTAGAAAAGTGGTTTATTTGCTTTTTTTAGAAAGTAGTTTTGGCTGGTACAACTTGAACCCACGCATGTACCGTACAAGTACCGGTACCGACTGACAAATATTACTTAAAGTATTTGTCAGTGACAAACTCGAAAATAAGCAGAGTGCAGCAGACGAATCTGATCGAGGTGCGTGCAAAGCTAACCCATTACGCACACATACATTTCGCGCTTTGCAGTCGTCGGAGAGGCTCTTTTCAACGTACATGCCTACATTATGACAAAGCTTATGTCATAGGCGTGCAATGTGTCCGGCGAGATGTGACGTCTTTCACCGACGGCGTCAGACAGCTTTCTACAATATCGGTCGGCCTGCCTCACGGTGCAACAACAAAACAAGTGCACGACCTCGAAATGCGACCGATAGAAGCTCACTTCGCGATTTTCGTTCAACCGACCACACTCTTGACCTCAGCACGAACTTGAAATATGGCCGAAGAAACCTGCTGCGGGTGCGTCTCGACCGACACAGAAAACGAGTATGACATGGGACTCCACATCGCCTCGATCTTCATCGTATTTTGTGTATCTACTGCCGGCACCTTCGTTCCAATCATATCTCAGAAGATCCCGCAATGCAAGGCCAACTCAATCATCATGGAGGCGATCAGCGCCTTCGCGTACGGAGTTGTCATCGCCACTGGCTTGATCCACATGGTCAATGAAGGTATCGAGAAGCTGAGCAACGAGTGTCTTGGCGCTGTCGTGGAGAACTACGAGAGCTTAGGATTGGCGTTCGTGTTGATTACCCTTGTGCTCATGCACTTCATCGAGTGTGAGAGCTCTGTGTTCTTTGGTGCTCAAGGCTCGATGCTTCACGGCCACGGTCACGCTCATGGAGAAGACACGACTATTACCCCGACTGGAACTGGAACTCCGCAACTTGCCAATCACCCGTACTACGAAAAGTCTCTGGATCAAGCTGCACACGACTCCAAGGTCCGCCGCAAAATCGCCACTTTAATCTTCGAGGCGGGCGTCATCTTCCACTCTGTCATCATCGGACTCGACCTCGGTGTCACCACGGGATCGGAATTCAAGACTCTTCTGGCTGCTCTGTGCTTCCACCAGTTCTTCGAGGGTGTTGCAATTGGCACGTCTGCTCTGAGCTCTCTCGAGACGAAGGGGAAGCTCTTCATGGTTAACTTTGCGTTCGCGATCACTACACCCGTCGGTCAAGTCATCGGTATCGCGATCCGTAGCACGTACTCGGACTCATCGACGACTGCTCTTTGGGTGCAGGGTATTCTGGACTGCGTGGCTGGAGGCATTCTGTTGTACACGGGTCTGGTGGAGCTGCTGACGTACAACATGACCACGAACGGGCAGTTCCTGTCTCGTCCGGCGGCGCAGCGTTTCACGTTGTACATTAGTTTGTGGCTGGGTGCTGGTCTGATGGCGCTCATCGGCAAGTGGGCGTAAGTCTATTTGACGCTGGATCAAGCGTCGCGATTTCGACGGTATTGGAAACGTGAGAATCTACTCGTTGTATATCCGGGAACAAGATTGTGCTGTGCACATGCATCGCTCAGATTTTGGTATGAATAATTGTCAACCTTTGAATTATTTCCTGTGCATCTATGATTGCGAGAAAGACTTGGCAGACGATCGAATTCTACGGGAATGCTAGGCTTGTTGTGATCGATCTTGAATTTTGCAAAATCGAGCATCGATTTTGATGTTCCTAGTGGGCTACCTTCAGTTCTTTTTGCAACAATTTGATGTGTATTTCTATTTTTTTCTTCCTCTATAGCAAGCGAACCCGACTACAGTCATAGTCACATGAGACAACCAATCTCTTGGATCTTGCCGTTGCCGGAAAACTATCATGTTCGGAGAAACCTGCTGCGGATGCATCCCGCTCGATAAATCTGAAGAGTACAATTTGAGTCTCCATATGACCGCTGTCTTCATCATTTTTGTGGTGTCTGCAGCCAGCACGAAGATTCCAATTGTCTCGAAGCCAATGCCGCGGTGTATCACCCAGTCGTCATGGACGCCATCAGAGCTTTTACCTATGGCGCCGTCATCACTGCCGGACTTGTTCGTGCACTTAATCAACGAAGGTGTGAAAAAACTCAGCAACACGTGCCTCGGATCTGTGGTGAAGAACGATGACAGCCTCGGTTTGGCGTCGTATAGGGCTCGCTCGTGCTATTGTATATCATCGAGTGCAAAAGCTCGGAAAGCAAGGGGCCAATGCTGCACGGTCATGACCACGGTTCCATTGAGGCGGTAGAATGTGACAGCAACCGACGGTAAGGTGACGCCACGCAATTCTGAAAAACCCTATCATGATAAATCTGTAGGCCGCAAAGCTAAGACGCCAAGATCCGCCGCAAAATCGCCACACTCATCTTTGAGGCCGGAGTCATTTTCCACTCGGTCATACTAGTAATTGGACTCGACCTGCGTACTCAGCTTCGTTGGTGACTTCTTGTTGGGTTCAAGGTGTTCTCAAATGCGTGGCCATACTGTTATACACGGGTCTGGTGGGGCTGCTACGTACAACACTGACCATGAACTGACCGTTTGCTGTGACAGCGCTTCACGATATGCATGGGTGTATGGCTTGGGGGCTGCTTTAATGGCGCTCATCCACAAGTGGGATAAGGTAACGTTGCTAGCCAACCACCGAGCTGACAGCACTTCTGTTGCTATAACCAAAATGTAAAGCAAATTCCCCTGTTGCCTCAAAATGCGTTTATGATCAGTACAAATGCACTTAGCTATTTTGCTGTGTAGGTAGGAACGTCGTATACGTACCACCACAGCTACACCTCGACTCCAGCGCAACTTTATAGCAGCGGCGCTTGCCAGCACAACTGGTACCCTCCGGCTTCTCGCGCCTCTGCATGACCAGGAACGATCCGAGCACCTTGGTCAATCTAGCCACGACGATAAGCTACCGCAAACCCGTACGTACATTACGGTCGGTGCACCTTGGCAAAATCCCACTCCATCACAGGTTCGTTCTCACGCGCAGTGAGAATTTCGTATCCAGTCTCCGTCACAAGGAATGTGTGCTCAAACTGTGCCGAACGCAGACCATCCTGCGTCACGGCAGTCCAGTCATCCGGCCACGTCTTGTCACGCCATGTGCCCATATTGATCATAGGTTCAATGGTGAAGATCATGCCAGGCTTCATGATACCGACGGCCTTGTTCTTCGCGTAGTGCGGGACGTTCGGCGAGCAGTGGAAGAGCGAGCCGATTCCGTGGCCGCAGTACGTCTTCACGACGGAAAAGTCCTGTGCATTAGCCACCGCAGCGATATGCTTGCCCAGTTCACGGAACATAGTGCCAGGACGCACGAGCTTGGAGGCCACCTCCAGACTCTCGAACGCCGTCTTCACCAGGCGCACGCCGTCCTCGTCGACATTTCCCACCAGAAACGTGTCATTCAGATCGCCGTGATAGCCGTTCTTGTACACCGTCACGTCTAGATTCACAATATCTCCGTCCTCGATGGGACGCGAGTCCGGGATGCCGTGGCAAATAACCTCGTTCACAGAAACGCAGACAGACTTCGGGAAGTGGTAGTAGTTTAGAGGCGAAGGGTAGCAGTCGCGCTCCATGCAGGCTTGGTGCACAATTTTGTCGATTTCATCACCAGTAATGCCTGGACGCAGAGCTTTTCCTGCGATGTCAAGTACCTCACGGCCAAGACGACAGGCCTCGCGGATGCCTGCGATCTGCTCGGCCGTGTAAATCGGGATGGCCTTGCTGGCCTGCTGCTCTGACACGGGGATGCCCGTTTCGGCGTAGTCCGGACGCTTGATATGCTCAGGCACAGTGCTCATCTCCGACACATCACCGGGGCGCAGCTTTCCCGTGAACTCAAACCCGTCGAAAGGTGACGCGTTCTCGGCGCGGGCCTGTTCCTCAGCTAAAGCCTGCGTGAACATCTTGTGCAGCGCCTTGTGCGAGGACCAGTAGCCCTTGAAGCACTCCTGTGAGCAGAAGGTGCTCATGGCCGGCGGGATGCCCAGCTTCTTGCACGTGGGGCACACGAGCGAGCCGCTCTTGCCGCAGTTAGGGGTCACACACGGAGCGCCTGTCATCCTGGTCGCTACGTTTTCACTTGTCGAGTGAAAGGCCTGTCACAAAAAAGCATGGTATACGACTTCGTGTGGAACACACCATTCAGAGTGATGGTCATATTGAAGCAGCGAGAAGTCGCAGCGCGGAATGCCTGAGTATTTGGAAGCTGTGACGCCTGACGGGGGCGGAAACATGACGGAGCTGCAAGACGAGAAGGATAATAATGTATGTGTCGTGCCGATGTGGCAAAGCAGGGAGGGCATCTGACTAATACTCACTGCGTGGTGTTTAATTCAGGCCCATGAAGGCAGCATTCGCGTCGCGGACAGTCCTAACAAATGTACCCTACAACTTGTAATGGTACTACCGGTATATTCTTGTCCTGACACTAGATACAGTTGAAACCGTGTCCAGGTTTGATGTGCGCATCAGTAGTGCTCGAAGCGACAGCTTCGACAGCGATCAGAGGACAGTGGGGCAGTCCGTGGCCCAAGTCTACGTACCGACTCTGCAGGAACGAGCTCATGTTGCCCTGGCTGGACCGTACGGACTGGCACTAGAGATTATCAACTTCGCTCTCAGTATGCTTATCTTTTTCGCGTACATCGCCGAGCTCTATCACAAGGACATCTACTATTCTAACTCGCGCACTGCGGTGGAGATGATTGCGACGTCGTTCTTCATTTTCGACTTCAGTGTGCATCTGTTCGTGACATTCGATCCTTGGGCGTACGTCTTCTCAGCTCTTGGCATGATTGACCTCGTGACAATCATCCCGTCGCTTATTGTGGTGAGTACTAGATCTGCGTTTTGCCACGCATTCGGGCCATTGCTGACACACATTTACATCCTTGCAGTTTGTTGACCCAGGGAAACGATCAAATCTGATGTTTGTGTTCCGGGTGCTTCGCATTTTTCGCATCCTCCGTGTTTTACGGATGGCCCATTATATCAAGTTCAAGAAACATGGGTTTGAATACGAGGTAAGCTTGGTTACATGTGTGCACATTCATCTTTTCATTGACAATTAATTTTGCTATGAGGATATAGCTGGGTGTATTCATCCTATCAACTATCGCTGTCATTTTGTGCGCGGCAGGTATCTTTCAAGCTCTTGAGTCTGATGAGTATGATGATGACGAGCTGCAGTTCCACAACTCCCTATACTTTGTTCTGGTGACAGTGTCAACAATAGGCAAGAACGTTTCTTTTCCCGTTTACAGGGCGTGTTGACGTGCTAATGCGTGCTTCTGGTAGGCTATGGAGATGTTACGCCACGGACCGTGTTGGGTCACCTCTTTGTTATTGTTGCCATTATCGGCATCTTTACGATAATCCCTGCTGAGGTAAACAAGCTTAACTCGCTTGCAAAACAAAGCAACTCGTGGGACAAGGAGGTTTCGGTCAGGTCCTCTGGACATGTCATCGTTTCGGGGTACAACCTATCAGCCACCACTGTTTTGGAGTTTCTCCAGGAGTTCTATCACCCTAGCCGTGGTTTAATCCACTTGGATGTGGTATTTGTCAGCGATGACCCACCGTCGCCAGAGCTACTTTCCATTCTCGAGAAGCAGAAGTATCGACGACGAACAAGCTATATACGCGGAAGTCTGATGAAGGAGCGGGACCAGTGTCGAGTAAAGATGGCGTCTGCGATGGCAGTATTTTTCTTGGCTAACAATCGGCATGAACCAGCACAGCAAGACGCAGCAACCATCCTGCACGCAGTGTCCATTCGAAACTATGCGGACAGTTGTGGGCAGCACGTGGATATTTATGTGCAGTTGCTATCGCGCGTATACGAATACGAAATATCGTCGATGTTACTTGGTGCTAACGCAACGAAGACTTCTGGCCTGAAGGATATGCTTCTTGCTCGAGCTGCTGTATGTCCAGGCTCTAGTACCCTGATTTTGAATCTAATCCGCTCGTACCATTTAGGTCAGTATGCAAAGCGACGAAAATGGGGTAAAGCGTGGATTCACGAGGTACGCAAAATTCTACCTTTCAAGTACTACACGTAGTGCGTAGACCCCCCCCCCCCCCCTCCTGAAGCCGATACTTACTTAGGTATGTTGTGCATGCACGTGTCATGTAATTCTTGTGATAGTATTTAGATGGGTTGACGTACCAAGTTTTCCCGATGATTTTTTCGTCACGGTTTGACCATCACAAGTTTAGCGACGTAGCTCGCCATATCTACTGCAATTATGGAGCATTGCTCATATCCTCCTTCAATCAAAAGGCAGACCAAGATGGGGGTGGTACTCAAGGTGGCAGTGTCCAATTGGCCCCGTTTGGTTCCTTTATTTGTGAAGGGTGAGCATCCTTAGAAAAGTTTGTTTCTGAACGAATCACTAACTGATTTGGCCTATTTCTTGATTTGCAACAGGGATATTGGTTTTGTTATCGCTAGAACTGCTTCCGACGTTTTTCGTATTGTCAACTCGTATGGGTATTGGGAGGGCTCTGAAGGAAATCTTAGAGCGTCAGCAAGCTTGTTGACAACCCCTGTACGCGTTTCGTCAGATTCGCTTTGGCGACGATCGCCCCGTAAGCGCTTCCACCCAACAACGTGTAGATCGGCTTCAGTTCGAAATATGCGGTTAGATCTGGCGGACCAACCTGACGATAACCGATGGAAAGGCACAGTAGCAAAGATGGAGGGGACGCTAAACGATGCCTCAGACCTGCCCGCAGATATAAAAGTAAAGCCGCCAGTGATTCGTATTAGCCGAGTTCACTCCATGCCATCGGAGGTAAACGCGCCTTCAAATGGGAGTTCGATGTATGCCGCTATCAAAGCCAAAGACACGACGAAAATCCAAGCAGCCTTCGAGCGAGATCACTATCGATCGAATGTCGTAGGACACTCGAGCCACTACGTTATTTGTTCAAGAAGTTTATCTGATGCAGTGTCGATAGCTAATTCGCTTCGACGGTACGCTCAACAGGAACAAAAGTGTAAAGCACTTGACGAAGGGCTACTTCGACCCACTGAAGAAATACGGATTGTTTTTTTAATGGCATACAAACCAACAGCACGGGATCTACTGATGGTGGCAGAAGAGCGCTCAGCTAATTTACTAAGAAACGTGATTGTTGTGGTGGGAACTCCTGCACGAACCCAAGACCTGATGCGTGTCGAAGCTTCCAAGGCTAGACGAGTCGTAATTTTGCCTCTGGACAAAAGTGTATCAAGAGAAGCGGACCAACTTGCATCCACTTATGAAGTGTCGGAATTCGGACTAAGCGGGCAAAGCACGTGGACAGATGATGAGCGTTTAGCTGACTTCGGGGTGGTCTGCTCTTTGTTGGCTGTTGAAATGGCCAATCAAGGAGCTTCTGGTTCTAGACATGTATCGCCCAGAAACCAACGTCGGCAAAGCAGTCGACTTGAAATCGATGCTGGTACCTCTCCAGCAACTCACATCTCTTTCACACGTGAATTGGAGCAAGGTATTCCATTGGAAAGTGTGAAACTCAGGGCGTTAGGACGATTTCCTGGACTAGATCCGAACATCTTTCGTGAGCGGTCTGACATTATTGATGCCGCACTGCAGCAGTTTGAAAGTCCGCTTATGAAAGTTGAACGGAAGGTCACCGCTGCTAACACAAACTCAGCAACTGGAAACACGCTTTCAGTTTTGCATTACGCTTGCAACGCGAAACTTTGCCGCCCATGCGACGAAGCTGTTCAAGATGAATTTCCATCCCTAACACCTTCATTTGCGGGAGGTAGCATCTTCCTTTCCAGTTTGCTGAATCGTATTGTGTGCCAAGCCTTTTACAATCCTTATATTATGGAAGTGATTGAAGCGTTGGCAAACGGAAGTGGGTCGTTGAAATTGGGCATGACTGAGGCCCATGCACCAAGAACCAGTAACATTCCTCATCGACGGCTATACGACGTGGAAATTGACGACGAATTCGTTGGTGGGATCTTTATCAATGTTTTTCTTGATTATATATCCAAAGAGATGCTGGTGATCGGAGTGATGCGGCATTCATGTCCAGAATTGGATAACCTGCTGCCGTTTGTATACACTTGCCCTCCTTCATCACTCGTCATGCATTCAAAAGATCGGCTTTTTGTACTTGGTTGAACGGATATTTACAACAACAGAAATGGTACGAATAAAATCAATGCAATGAGCTTGTTGTTTTATAACGACAGAAACTCTCCTGTCGTCTATCTTTTCTTCGTCGCGGTAGCTCGAGATCCTGGCTTTGCAGCTGGTGCCCGCTTTGAATTTGCCTTAATGTTGTCACGCTGCGACTTCTCTCTGCAGAAATTGATGTGGCGCTCAGCAGCCTTTTCGTTAAAGCGACGACTGCAGTATTCACACTGGATGAGACTCGGGTCAGGTGCTGAAGGCATCACAGGAGGCAGTTCTTTTCCTTCCTTGAGTGCCTTCGTTACATCACGACTAGCCTTCATGGCATTTCGGAACATTTCACTCTTTTGTTTCCAGTCTGCAGCATTTTTTGCCTTAATCGGTTGCTCCATAGCTGACAATGGGGCTTTTCGCCCTCCACCGGAGGTTTTTGTTTTTGCTTTCGCTTCTCTCGCCAGCTTTTCAGCCTCCGTCCCTTCCAGGCGCTTAGCTGCCATGTTGAACACTTTACGGTGTCCAGAGAAAACTTTCTCGCAGATCTTTTGATGCTTCGTAAATGACGCGACGTTGAATTTTCGGCTACAGTTGTGGCATTGCTCCATCTGTTCTGCGCCATCGCCATATTCATCCTGAAATCCAACAGCAAGACAAAGCCATGAACAGTTAGTAGTGTCGGTATAAAATAGCTACACACCGTCACTTACGAGTTCCTCCGGCAAATTGAATCCCGTTGAGATCGGAGCTGGATACCGAACTTCCCCATTAGACTCTTCGTCAACATTTTGTAAAGGTGCTTTACGCCTGGTGGGTGCGGCTTGGACTGCCGCTTGAGCGGGGGCTCGTCGTGGCACAACTGGCTGTCGAGGTGGCGGAGTCGGTGCATCTCGGACCATGGGCGTTGATGATGGAAGTCGCGCTGAGTGAACGACAGCGCTGGGTGTACTTTTCTCCACAAACAACGAGGCCTGGTTGGTCGGCGCACTCCTCGCTTTTCGACGGGACATTTTAGACTTGAGCAGCATCAACGAGTTCTGAAATAGTACAAACCATTAGACAATGAAACTAAAAGCATACTAGCAGGTGCACATACTCCCATTTCGTTCTGTCCTGCCGGAGCGTTCTCTCTGTAGGGATCAGTTGGTGGCATTGCCCTTGGTTCCCTCCGACGTGTGGATGCTTCCATAGTATCGAAACTATTTGCACTACTCGGAGCAAGACCGCCACCACATTTTGGACAGCCACAACTGGAATTTCGCAAGCAAGGGCCCGTGTGGTTGCCTGTCCGTTGTGGTGCTAGTGTTTTCCTGATTGGGAGGTCTTCAATCTCTCGCCCTGTTGCCCGCTTAACTTCTCGGAACAAAGTATCATGCTCTAAGTCAATTCCAGCCTCTCATTAGACCTGCATCATCAACTTAGCGACCAGCATCTTGTGCATACCTGGTTCAAGCGGCGTCACATTTAAAGAGGCCATTTGCTGCTGTGGTGTTGAAGGAGCTTTCTTCGGGTACCTGCGCGATAAGTTATCCAGCGCATCGTTTCCGTAACCTGGCGAGTCTTTCACGTCGTGGTGGTTGTTGTTGTTCCGGTAAGCCATACTGTCCGATGATAAGGACCTATCAGACTCTTCACGGGAGCCTGGTGGTGACGGGTGGTTTCGTGCTCTTGGGTTTACCCTTTAGGACACTCATATTGAGCAGGAACTTTTAGTCAACTCTACAAAGATGGACGTACTTACTTTGGGACAAAAGTGTGCTCGTCAGAGAAAACGCCACGCTGTCGCTGCTCTCGAAGTTCTTTAGCTCGCTCCTTCTTCTCTAGCTGTCGCTTGGCATAATCCGTCGGGTCACACCGCAAGCGAGTAGCAGGTTGCTGCATTAATAAGATCTGCAGTGACTTAGAGCTACACGACAATCAGACTGGAATTTGGGGAACGGGGACCCACTACGAACTCGCAATGAAGTAGAGCAGGAACCGAACCGAGCCGAGCAGTTGTCCAGAGAGCGCGGTGCTCTGTTCGCGGGTTTAGCTTGCAGCTCACCAAACGAACAACGGACTGCATGAACAATCTTCCGGCATTGCTATTGATATCGCTTCACATCCGTTATGGCGTGACCCACGTAATAAAAGGTAAATCGGCAACCGTGTTAGTTGGTCGCGCGTGTCGTGAGTAGCTCGCCAACTACCTCACGAACCCAAGGCTGCGTGAATACCTGGGGACGAGGGATACTAAATTCATCCAGTTCGGTCTCGGCCGCCAAAATCTACAAATGTCAATCGGAGTTAGTAATACAAATTCTAAACAGAAAACTCAACGGAGCAAGCACACACTACGAACCTCTTCATCAGCCAATTGCGACTTCTTCACATCTGCCAGGAACCCACACGGATCTTGCGCAAATTGGTCCATCCATTCTTTTTTCAGCGTGTAACTTTGCAAGCGCTCGAGGATATCCACCTCCTGCTCTTTGAGCAGAGACAGTTCCTTCTTTTGGTCCTGCTGAAGCTCTTCGCTTTCCTTGAGTGCAACAGCTCGAGCTTTATCAAGGTCCGATGTGGCTGCTACTGAGATGTCGAAGAACTTCTCGTCCAGCAGTTCAGAATCACACGCAGACGAGAGGCTCAAGGTGTACTCGAGGTCGATAGCGTTAATCGGCGAGAGATGCTGCTTGAGCGCCACAATAATTGACGTGAAAGGCAGCGACACACACTTGAGCACCTCCACCAGCCTGTCATCACACCGAACCACGCGGCAGTCGTCTTCTTTGATGAGATTGCGCAGCTTGATGTACTCCCACATCGCCAGTACGATGTCTTTCTTCGTATACGCCTTCGCAGGGCCCAAGTATTGGCCAATCGCTGCTGTCAACTCGGGTGAAATAGTGAACCGTTCGGGTGTCTGCGCCGGCAGCAGCTTGATCTTCACTGTGTGTGCCGTGTTCCCGGTTCTTGACACCTCGATCCCGTCCACATCGTGGCTCATTTTCTGGAAACTCGTCCACTACAACAACATCAGAGTTAGAACTCTGTTCTTACCCTATATAAGAACGCAACAAAGCAGTAGTTCACCTCGATCACGTGGTCCGAGTACAAATGCGGGTCCAGCTCGATCGACGCCTTCCGGAAGTAGCTTGAGAATTTCTACGCCGTTGACACAGCCTTGTCAGCGCCGATTGACCCTCATAACCTATCAAAAACTCACCACAATGGTTGGTTCTTGTGCTGCTGCGTCAATTCCTTCGATCTTAATTGTCCAGCGACCCGGAGCTGCCGGCACGTCGTCCTTGGCTTCCACAGGTGGCACGAACGTGTGATACACTCGGACACGCAGTTGCTTGGTCTCCGTCTGCTCGGAAATGGCGCAACAGAGTCAGTTAATGGTAATACTACGAAACTACACGTGATAGTAACGCACCTGCCGTGGGTAGTACCGTTCTCCGCGCAGTTCACGCGTCATGGCCTGAAGACGCGACGTGAGCTGCTCGTGTGCGGCCTGTGTGCGCTTTAACAGGTCGATCTCGCGCTGGCATGGCCAGTCACCACGGAGGAGGTCCTGTGTGTAGTTAAATACAGCGTGAATTAGCGGCGGAAGGCGTGATTTACGCAGACAAACAGGTCGGTCGCACTGCTGGCAGCTTCGTCATGGTTATTGGCGATGGCGGCAGATTGTGTACCGTTACGCAAGTGGTGTATTGTACGTAAACTATATGCTCTATGTAATTCTTGAGAGATTTTTCTTATTTTCTTGGGATTGTATCAACAGTGTAGCGGCATTGGTGCTTCGCCTCTCAAAACGCACGTGAGTCTCTCATCGAGTCTTTCTCAGCGCCAAACGCCTCCGGCTTTCCATGTCACGTCGAGACTTGGTGCAGCAATGGCTCGGGTATTCGCCATCTGCTGTGCGGCAGCCACCGACCCACACAAAGTCTCACTGTCGACTGCGCCTTTTCAGCCAATCGGAGAAAAGGATACGACGTCGGACTTGTTGTCCCGCTCCTTTCGCTCACTTTGTATTGGGCACGATCACACGGTAGAGGCCAGCTGAGACCGACATTCAGACTGCAGCTGTAGGGGAGGAGCTCTTGTGCGCGTCTTCTCTGCCTTCGAGACTCGAGCCACTCGCCGAGTCGTCACGACAGGAACAACAATAGGCGGCGGCATCGCCATCATGGAGGAACGAGGCGGAGCGAACGGCATGGCCTATGTGGGCGGCCTGGGGAACGTGGCGAAAGTGCTGCTGCTGCTACTTAACATGGCGTTTATGGTGGCTGGCTGTCTGCTCGTGTACTTCAGCCATCGTGTCAAGAGCTCCGGCTGGCTGGACGCTTTCCAGGGCGACTACGAGTGGATTGGCACGTCCACACTCATCTTCACGCTGGTGCTGGGCGCTGTGGTCATCGTCCTGTCGGCTCTCGGATGCTTTGGCGCTCTGTTGCAGCAGAAGCTGTTGTTGACTATCTACGGGATTGTGCTCGTCCTCACTGCCATCCTCTTCGTGGTGGTGGTTGTGGGGGCTCATATGGCCAACTCCAAGGCGAACGACTGGGGCAGCCAGGACTACCCGGCTACGAGCGACGAGGCCTCGCTGGGAGCCAACTTTAACCAGCTCTACTGCTACGCTCAGGTGCCGTACTACTGCGAGGACGCGTCGGTGAACACGGTGCTGGAGATGTTTAACGTGTCGCTCGCCGGCTACTTCTCGGACTCGACCACCAACTTCACGAACGTCTGCTCCACAGTGACGCTAGCAGCAATCAACGACATCTGCGCCGTGTGCGAGTTGGTTTCGCAGTACGACGAGTACTCGGTGGTGCTGGACTGGGCAGAGACGTCGTGTCCGAGGACGAGCGCCAACCAGATCTGGTGCGGCGGGTTCCTGCTGAATGCGACGGCTTCTGACGACATGTCGACCAGCGCTCCGTTCATGGAGTGCCGCAGTGTCTTTTACTCGCTCGTGGAGAAGTGGACCAACGTGATCATGGTGGCCAGCATCATCTGCATCATCGCCGCTGTCATCGTGCTGTCCATGACGCTCGTGCTTTGGAAGAACGTCCGTGCTGCACGACAAGAAAAAGCGATGGCGCCCGCTCCGGCGCCAATGTACCAGTTTGGCGAGCAGAATCCCGGATATTCACAGCACAGTGAAGCCACGACCAGCAACAACTTTAGCATGCACTCCAATGTGCCAACCAACCAGAACGCAGCGCATCGACGCTACGATAGTCCGTACTAAGGTGTGCAAGCGCAACTTGTCATGATATCTAACTGCTTTTTGTCCAAATGATCGTGTTTATCGATATGCATCTATTGTGGTGGTCCAACTACTTCTTAAACACCAGCAACTGGTCCTCTGTGCGCTGCTCGTCAAGCTCAAGACACTTCTGGAAGAAGGACGAGGCGTTCTGCTTACGGTACTGCTCGTCCAGGCTCGCCAATGGATCACGCACGAAGAACTGACGGGCACGACGCTGTCGGGTCTTCTTGCTGCTCTTGTTGGTTTCACTGGCGATCTTCTTGTGCAGCGGATTGCTGGGCGGCACCGATACCTTCGGCTTGAAGGCGAAAGTCGAGCCAGCGTACGGGTCGAAGGCGTCCATGAGCGCTCGGGCGTGCTCGTTCGGCAGAGTGGGGGCCATCTGGGCCGTGCCCAACGCATAGCTCGACAGCTTCGGGTGAACATGGTGAGTTAACAAAGCCAATTCCCAACACGCGCTGGAGAACGGGTTCGCAAAGTCGGGGTCGTCGATGTCAGCACGGTATTCGCCTGAAGCCACACGGTCCAAATCCGACTCCAAGAGCTGCTGGAGCTTAGAGTAGCGGTGGAAAAGAGCTCGAAGCAGAGACAGGATGGCTAGAGATTGGTGAGGGAGAAGGTGCTGAGCCACAACCAGCAATCGCTTGACAAAAGAAGCCACACGCTCCACGACAATCTCCTTCCGGCGCAAGAACACAGCCTCCACGCACTGGAGCATCGTGGGGAAACAAGAAGCGTCCGAGCCCGCCTCACCGTCCGCAAACCGGTGCAGCAGGCGGTACAAAATGTCCACGAACTCCTTCTCGTCGATCATGAGCTCCTGTCCACCGGGGCCCTGAAGCGCGCGCAGTCCCGTCAGCACCGCCTGCAGTGCTGCTGGAAGAGGTAGCACGCCCTCTTCGCGCAGAACAACCTTCAGCACTTTGAGCAAGTCGATCATGATGTCGAGGTTGATCAAGAACGAGAACTTGGCCAGACCCTCGAGCACAGCCGGCAGAGCCTGCGAGTAAGTGGCTTGCTTTAGGATGCGGAAGTAAATCAGCACCAGCTCGTGCAGGATGTCGGCTTGAGTCTTTTCGCGTTCAGCACGGTCGACAACAGCTTCAGCCTCCTTGAGGCCGGCAGCAATGGCATCTCCTTCTGCCTGTTGACGACGACGTTTCTTACGGTCGGACTTGGCTTTCTTGCGAGCTGCTTCACCCTGCTCCATAGTGACTTCAAGCGGCATCACCAGCAGCGTTCGAATGATAAATGGCTGCACTCGGTGCTGCTTCTGCTTGACATAACTTGAAATCTGTTGAACGATTTCGTACGAACACGCACAAGTCTTGTCGCTCTTAAAGACACTTTCAAACGAAGCGCAAGCCTGCTCACGGACGTTCGAGAACTGGGAGTCTGCCATCGGAACTAGCGCAATCACGAGGTTGAGGTGGAAGTTGAAGGCGTATTTCTTCTCCAGCAGCTGAGCCAAGCAGCGGACGCCAGTCTCAGCCAGTAGCACGTCACGTCGTTCACGTGCGGTCATGGAAGCCAACTGCTCCGGGCGCTTTCCCTTGAGCCCTGTAGTAACCAATTCAGCGCAGTACTTGAGGAATTTCTGGTAGTTGTTCAGCAGCGCTGCCTCGTAGTCCTGCATCTGCTGCACCTTCTTCTTCATGGGGCGTCCGTGGTTCTGCTTGCCCTTCTCCTCCGCACTACTATCGTTGTTCTGAAGGCGGATACGGTAGTCAGGCAGAATGTCCAAGAACACCGAAAGCTGCGACATCAGACTGAGCCGCTGTACAGTTGCGTCCGGGTCACGGCACAACTGCTGCAGCTGCTGGATCTTGCTGAGCTGTTGCGGGTGCTCCTTGTTCCTTTTAAACGACTCCTCCGGGCTCTCCAAGATGCTCTCGCAGATCTGAGCGATCTCCACCTTCTTCGCGACCAGTCGAAGCTCACGCTGGCGCTTCAGGTCCACCGGAGACAGCACGATCGGCGTCTCCTTTGTTGTTGGAGCTTCAGCATCCGTAATTTCTTCAAATTCCATGTCCGACACGTCCGAGTCCATCTCCTCGTCTACTTCTTCTTCTTCTTCCTGCTCTTCTTCTTCCTCTTCTTCTTCCTCTTCATCCTTCTCATCCTTAGGCTGCTCCTTTTCAGCCAACAACTTGTTGGTACGCACGCTGCCATCCATAAACTTGACCGGCAGTTTCTCTTTCAGCACCTCCTGCTTGTCCGTGGCCCACGCGGCCTTGCGTGGACGTGCCTCCAACTTCTCCAGGGGCATGTCTTCCTCCTCTTCCTCCTGCTTCTTGCCGGGTCTAGGCGTCGGTTTCTTGTCCCCACGCACAGGTTTGCTCAGCGCCTTCGCGTCCATATTGGCCAGGAAGGACGTGAACTCGGCGTTGCCCTCGTAGAAGGCCACGTCGTCCTCGTCGATCTCCACGTCTTCTTCTTCGTCTCTGTCGGCATGGCGCAGCGACTGCTGCTGCGGCTTGTTGGCGCCATTCTTCTTTCCGTTCCGGCCTTTACTCTGCGTCTTGCTCTGCTTGCTCTTGCTGCCATTGGCGCCACCTGGAGCGGCCTTGCGCTTCTTGCCTTTGCCTGCCACCGCCATCGTCTACAAGTGGCAATGGCCAAACGACGTGCCGCCAATCAAAGCTTTCAGCAAGTAAAAACAAATGAAATGTTTTAACGTCTTATTATTTTTGTTTTATATAAAACGCTGTTTAAAACGTGAAAACCAAATCAATGCGTTTTAACAATCATTTCGTTTAAACAAAATGTAAAATCAATGTACGTCTACAGGTCAACTTCAGCTTACCAGAATGGACACCAACCGTAGTAGAGCTGGCACAAGTTCTCGTGGGACGTGGCTTGATGAATCAGACGATCAACTTGTGCGTCCACAGTGAGCACTCGACTGCCGTCGTCGAAGTCCCTGCCAGCCAGTTTCTTCTTGACGCGGTCGATGACGCTCAGCGCCTTCTCATTCAACTGCGGGTGCTCAGCCGCCACGAACGACGTGCCGAAGTTGTCACGCTGCGCCTCCGACATTGAGTTCCGTGCCATCGTCGGGTCCAGCAAGTCCATGTTGTAGCCCAGCATCGCGGCCTCGGACGATGAGTGGCGTCGCCTCCGGGGAGTCACGGGTGCCGACGACGTCGAGCTCTTCATGCTGCCTTCGCCCAGCTTGTCCTCCTCTTCCGGGTTTCCTCCATTTGCAGTATCGCCTTCACCGTCTCCGCTTCCATCTTCATTGCCAACACGGTCAGAATTCCTGTCTCCATTGGCTTCTGCACCATCTGTGGCGCCTCCATTACGTCCAGCACCTCCAGCGCTGTCATCTTCCTCGGGTTGCGCGTGGGACGGCACCGCGTCCTTCTTGAGCAGACGCCAGTTGATAAGCGGGTCATAGACGAACGCCTCAAGCACAGCCATGAGGGAGTCGCGGTTATCACGAAGCACACGCATTGAAGCTTCACACGTGTAGCGGAAGTTGCCTTCGATGCCACTCACCTCCATCGCCTGTGTCAGCATGCGCGTGAGTCGGAACGGGATCTTCTCCGGGTACTTGTCACGTTCCATTGCCACCTCGAAACAGTCACCGAAATCAATGTGCACCAGTTTGCCAGACACACGATCCAGCATGAGATTGCTCGGGTGACGATCGCCAAGACCGAGAATGTAGCCAGCCATCGACATGACAGCGAGAGAACGCGTGAAGTTTCGGCGGCGGTCAAGCCACACCTCCGAGTCCTGACTCTTCAGCCACAAAACACGGTACAGATCCTGACCTGTGGTCTCACCCAGTGCGTACTTGAAGGCTTCAACCTTCTGCATGAGCGGCAACTTGTCGTAATCGGGTGCCATCTGCACCATAAGACGGTGTTCAACGTTCAACTGGATCCTACGTGCCTCACGGTAGTCGCGGATAAGCTGGTGCAAGGTATCACAGTTGGGCACCCAGCCAATCAGGCCGCTTGTGTGCGATAACGGGAGCACCGAGTAGCGCTCGATAGCCAAGTTGCGCTTGCTCGTGTCACTGTCATTGGCCAACAAGGTGTTGATCACACCGAAGAGCTGCATCACACGTTCATCCTGACGCAAATCCTCGTGACCCTTGAGCAGGAACGGATAGGCCTTTCCGTCACTTCCGTTGATCGACACCTTTCGTGGTCGTTGCTTCGACGTCAACACAGTCACCTTCGTGTCGAAAGTTTGGATGCGAACAATCGGAGCACCCGCCTTGTATGTGCCTGGTACTGCAAGAGAAAGGTTGCGTACGGACAGGAGCTTCGGTCCGACGTTGGCTAGCTCCAGCGTCGAGAGGTTCGCGAGCTGCTTGCGGATCTTGGAGAATACGCTGTAGTAGATATCCCAGGCTTGGTTGAGGTCGTCCAAGCTCTTGGTGCGTTCATACACATTAGTCCATTCTTTCGCATAAGCGAGATCCCGAGCAAAAGCTTGGTAGAAGGCCACCTCACGCAGCGTCGGCATTTCCTCAGTGCCGATGTTATCCATTAACTCGTGCAACGGAGCCAACTCGGCAATCATAGCAGTCACATCACGGTTGTTGAAGAAGTGTTTCGAAGCTTCCTCAAGCGCGCCATGCCACAGTTCATTCCAAAGGATGGCCACACGAATGAGCTCACGCGACACCATATCGGCCTCGTACACAAGCTGGGAGCTATGCCGACGAACAGCAGCAAGAATTCCTTCAGCAGCAAGCTTCCGTGTCGGGTTTAGTGCCTTCGAAGCGACCGTGATTGGATAAATCAGAGCCTGAGGATGTGCTTGTCCAATTCGAGAAAGGAGATCGTGAAGAAGGTGGCTGGTTTTCGGATTTGGAGTATCGATACGTGCAATGAGCTGAGGAATGACATCCAGCCACGTATCAACAGACGCCTCTTGGAAACCTTCAACCATCGCACTGTGAACATCACTGCGGTTGCCTTGCGCGAACCAAAGCGTCAGTAGGCGCAAAACATCCTTGGTCACATCGTAACTTGTATGGCCGAAAGAGATAGACCGGAAGAAACCTTGAATGGCTCGAACAGCATAGCGTTTCGGGTCTCCAAGACCCGACTCCTTCACTGTAGCCTCCAGCGCTCGGAAATTCATGAGAGCCCACTCATGCCATGCGCGGTCGTTCGTCGGATCCAGCTTTGTTGCTGTTTCAAGACACTCGAGAACGTGGTCGTACGTCTTCTCAGCTTGTTTGTGGGGTTCTGCAAGTGACATCTGCCATTCACCCAGTTGAATATACACCTGGACACGCAGCTTACGCATATCCTCATTTGTGGGATCTCCGTGCTGTTCCAAGGCCTCGATGAAGTAATCCATTTGCTTCAATGCCACATCTTCGCGGTTTTCCGCCCACAAATGCCGCAAGTAGCTGAATGCCACACGAGGATCCTGAGCTGCACTGTCCGCTAAACTCAGTAGACCGTTCGCAAAACCCTGGCTAGCTCCAGCGTTACCTCCCAGATTAATCGGAATAGGAGCATACGGGTCGCGTTCCACACTGCGGATGAATGGTTGAGCGCCAACGCGCCAGAGAGCACTGGCGGCGAGATTAATATGCCCCGACTTCAAGCACAGGCGCGCATACTTCAGCCAAATATCCACATCTTCCCTCGGATCAAATACAAGCGACCGCACTAGCATGAGGCTCTGCCAGACTTGGATGTTGCGCTCCACTCCAAGCATCCTCCTCGTCCAAATCGTCTGTAGTTTCTTCAGTGCCACTTGCTTCTCATGGCCATAGGATGTCGATGAGGAGGACGACACGAAGTTGAGACTGCTGATGCTTTGCTTACGGCGTGACGCAGTCGTAGACAGAGAAGGTGACGAAGTAGGTGCCGATAGAAGCGTAAGCTCGCCGTTGTTCTTGTAGGCAAAAGTCTTCAAATAGGCGACTATTTCCTCCAGCTCCGTCAGCATTTGAAGATTTACAACAGCAGGGAGATATGCTCGAGCATAACTTTCGCTTACGAGCGAGCGTAGTGTGGGGTCCATCTCCTTGCGACAATCAGCAATTGAACTCATAGCTTCGTCGAGTTCCATGCGTCGAATCGACACAACGGCCTTGAACAAATGTGACTCGGTAGCGTCCATGTCGGAGTTAATGTACTTAGGAATCGCGTCCCAGTTCTGCAGCGAAAAGGCTACTCGCGCACCACTGCTGCAGAGCTCCTTCTTCAATGCAGGGGCCACATCAAGAAGTTTCTCACCATCTTCCTGTTCGCCCTTCAGATCCTGCCCCTCACCGTAGATTTTGGACCACGTTTCCTGCACGTGATCGTTCAGTTTGCGCCATTCGCCAATTGCCCACAGGCAGCGCATTTTGCCGAAGATGGACTCCACGTTGTTCGGGTCTTCTTGGAGCACGCGGTCGTGCGTTGCAAGTGCATCGTCCCATCGCAGCAGCTTCTCGTGCCATGAGGCCTTCACTTCGATGCCTGGTAGCTTCTCCAGAGCGTATTTCAGAATACCACGAGCTGCTTCGGGCTGATTCAGCTTCGAGTTGATGCTAATAAGAGCCTGAATGCCATCGGTGCTGGGGTTCGTGTTGAACTCAAGCTCCTTATAGTGAAGAGCCTTGGCGAAAGAATGGCACTTGTCGGCCAGAGACCCGAGTAAGCGAATATCGATAGGCAGCGGTTGGTCATCGTGCTCCATGAACTCGGCGAGATTAAGCAGCGTCTGGAGGATTTCAGATGGCAAATGCGGCGACTGGAAAGCGGACTCCAGAGATCGAATTAAGTTGTCTTGTGTAGCAGACGAAAGATGGGGCCAAACACTCACAAATGAAGCGTTGAACAGCTCTCGCGCCAGAGGCTGATACACGGAGGCAAGCTCCTTGCACGCACGAAGGACCGGCGATGGAGACTCACGGAGCAATTCAACGGAGAACGCCAAGATCCATTCGTTCCAATCTTCTTTCGTGGATCGTTGAGATGCCTCCCACGCCTTCATCAGGTTACGCTGGTCGCATGGCAGACTCCTCGTTTCATCTTGTGCGGATGAACTCGAGTCGTTGTGGTCATTCGACGTATCGACGCGCGATTTCAACGGATCAGTGGCCCATGAAGCGACAGGAAGCGGCTGGTACTTCAGAATCTTCGACACCAGCAAATCATATCGGTCGAAAATGTCATTCGAGCGCGATGTATGGCGGCCCAGAACCTGGCTGATTACTGGGACGAAGATCGCGTAGTCGTCACCCATCGTGTAAACCATGCAGCACAGGCAATCCATCGCAAGATACACCATCTCTGGCTGTGACGAGATTACTCGTGCCAACATGTGAATGATCTTAGACGCGTACACACTCACATTAAGCTTCTTCACCAGCGAACCAAGCGACCCCAGTCCTTGTTTCCTTGCATTTACGTCGGCATCGCTCTGGATAAGTGCCACGAGTGCCGGGATGATCAAGTGAAGGTAGCCATCCAATAAACGTCCAAGAGACACCGCAGTCTTTAGCACCAACAGCGTTCGTGGTCGGGCAGGGTTATCACGCTCTGTCCGAATAACGCGCAGCATCTGGGGGATGAGATCCGGCAAGTAGACACGAAATTTTTCCCCAAGTGAATTCGCCAGCTTTTTGACCAGATTGAGAACCTCTTCAAGGTGTTCGTCCCAGTAGCTGTTCACAATTGAAAGCAAGGCCACGTGATCCAAGTGGGGTTGAATCTGCTCTTCGACGATCTGCACCAAGTCACAAAGCTGCTCGAATAGGAATTTCCGCAGAGAACGGTTCACTTTCTCTAGTGCGTATAGGAAAGCTGGGATAATCTTGTCCAAATGCTGCCCCATGCGCTTCCGCTGGCTCTTGCAAATGTACATGATCGCCATGAATGTACCCTGGTAGTGGACAGAATTACGTGGCTCAAGCAGAATGCGGATTAGAGCGTTGGTAGCGACTGTAGGGAAGTACTGGGACGAGTCAGGAATCATCGACGGTAGCAAGTCATCAGGCGGAACCTCCAGGATGATGTTGGTCAGCTTTCCACTGGTCTGTTTATCGCTTTTTTCGACCTTCCGCGCCGGTGTGAGCAACAGAGATTCTCCAAGTTGCTGAGCATCTTCTTCACTACTACCATCAAGCACCCCAGCCCCACCAATACCATTTCCGATCCGAATACCAACTGTGACTCCGTTGACCGCATTCGGCCCAAAACCAAATCCATTAGTCGCCAAAGCTTGTGCAGGATTTGCTGCACTAGCCATCAAGCTGAAAACCCCACCGGCACCAACTGCGAACGCGCTCGAACGGAACTCTTTCTTCTTGGCATCCGTTAATTTACCTTGTTTCTGCAAGTGGAACAGACGGAGGTTATACGGATCCAACGCTCCTAAGACACCAAGTGTACGTCCTGCTTCAATCCGCAAAGATTCGAAAGCGTCACCAGACTTCTGAAGTGCTTGACACAGCAAATCCAACAGCTCAGGATACTCGTGATAAGGCAGCACCACGTAACCAGTCGATGACACTAGCTGACCAAGCGTTTTGATGGCGACCTGCAGGATTTGCGGGTTACTTGAATCTCGCATTTCATCAATTACATCCGGCAACAGCTGGTCGAGGTACGGCGTTAACTCCTGAGCCCCAACTTCCGCCAAATCCCCCAACGTTGCCAGTATAGCTTTGCTCACGCTGACTGTGCTTCGACTATGGCTGCGACGCTCGGAGTCCTCCCTCAAATTCTTCATCAGCACCCGTAGAATGGGAAGAACGTATGGCTGAGCAAGCTGCGAGGCTGAACGCAGCAAACAACCGATCAAGAGCGCGCCTTCCTCCTTGCCTCGAGAGTCTCCACTGAACTCCAATTCAGCCAAGAGCTGCACCAATGTCTGTCGAAGCGATGGTAGCACAGTGGACGGATTGTGATGCGTCAGTCTTCCGAGTGTGCTCATCGCTGTTTGCCGGATACTGAAAACCTCGTCGTTCAGCGCGATAAATAAGCAACGCAAGTTGTCGTTTAGCGCGAGTAGCGGATCGAACCGTGAATCTAGCGATGCCAACACGCGCAGACGGATACTCGCTTCAGTATCAGCGATACCCACGGTGAGCAAACGCTCCAACACTGACGTAACGGGGCGAGCAAAATCTTCTGAAGTCATGGCTGTGTTTCCACCGCGATCTTCACCAGGTGGCAAAAGCAACTTACAGCAAGTGAGCGCTGCACTCTTACGGATAGTGGCGACGTCGTGGTCTAGGAACTTTACCACTGTTTCGTGGACAAAGGACATGATCGGGATCAGCCGGTTACCCTGGAAGTCGAAGTTTGCTAGAGTATCTAGCGCAAGCGCCTGCATCGCGATGGCGGTTGACACCTCCGTTGACGGGCCTCCATTCTCTGATGGTCCATTAGCTTTAGCTCCTGTTGCCGAAAGGAACAGGTTCGACAGCATTCCACCCGTCACCGAGATAGAAGCCGTCTTGAGTCTTCTACTGGTGGGGGTCGTAGTAGATCCAGCAACGTCATTTTGTCTGGAGCGTAGAATGGAGCTTAACCGCTCAAACAGCTTTTGCTGGATGATGGGCTTCATGGGCGGAATCTTCTTCACGATCGTTGTTAGAGTCTCCACCAGGGACGAGTCCAAGTCGTTCTGGAACAGAGGCCCCACCATCGACTCCAAGTCGACCCTGATCAGCGCAGGGCCCACAGTTTCTGCTAACATTCGCAGACACGCGAGCGCCTCTCGATGCGTGTCGAAATCTTTCTTGCGCACCTGTAATCCACCCTTAATTCCGTTCATAATCGCCATCAAAGCCTGTTCATCCCTCGCAAGTAGTGGTCCAATTGCCAGAGAAAGTTTTCCAATCGAAAGCAGCGCGTCTGGACGCGTCGTGGTCGTAGCCGAGAAAAGCACCTCGAGCAAATGGTTCATACACGGCCGGTAGCACTTCTCCACGAACACCGACGTGTTAAACTTGGCTAACCGCGGGAACAGATTGATGACTGCAGAGCGCACCGTCGCGCTCTTGTGGTCCTGATGGCTGAAGACGAGTCGACACGCACGCGCGTAGTGCGAGTGCATGAAGTCTCCCGTGTTTCGCAGCAGTTCGTTGAGAATCAGCAGCGCTCCATGCGTCGCGTCCGAGCTATTGCGCTTAAATGCGCTTTCCGCTTCGTCTAGTGCGCGGTTGTACCACGAGGTTTTGCGGTTGGATTCTCGCTGTTGGATGAGCATGAAACACGACTGCAGCGACTCGCTGGCACTCACTCTCACCACGAGCTTGGAGTCCCAGAAGGCGCTCCAGATGAAGTCGAAGTACTTGTCCATGTATCGGAAGGACGTGGAGGGCGCATTGATGGACAGTTCCTTGAGGATCATGACGGCGGCGTGGCGACGCACATGGAACGTCTCGTTCTTGAGCCACTCGAGCGCCGGCTTGACGTGGTAGTCTTCCACGAACTCGATGAGGCTGGTGCCACCTGTGGACACGATATGTCCCAAAGCTTTAGCGGCCACGCGCAGCATGGGCGGGTCGGCGCTTGGGATCTTCTCAAAGACTTTGGTGAGCGAGTGTGCGAATTCGATGATAGTTTGGTCGTTGCGTTCGGCGATGAAGAGCTCCACCAGCTCGTCCATAGCTGCGATGCCGCCCATGCGGTCTGCGTTCTCGTTGGAGTTGCACAGCAGCATGAGGCGCGCGCTGATGTCCGTGACCCACTTCATGTAGAGGCCATGGGACAGATCGCGCGACTCGGACTCGATGTACAGTCGCAAGCTCTGCGCTGCACGGTGCCGCACGCTGCTGTTGCTGCTGCGCAGGCCCGGCAGGAAGCGCGTGAAGCTGTCGGCCATGGCTGCGTCCTGCCTCTTCCTTCCTGCGTTGCGGTGCCGCGTATTATGACTGAGGGGGGAGTACAAATCCTTCCATACAAATATCAAGTCAAAACTACGTCAAAAGTTGCAGCTTTACGTCAAAAGTTGCAGTGTACGAAGTTTGTCATGGCTGCACTTTTTTAGCTGTGGTGTCGTGTATTATATCCGCCAAACTTCCACATCACAAGGCCTTGGTACGCGGCGTCTGTTGGAACTTCATCTCGCGTTCGTATGCGGCCTGCTTCATGCTGCAGTTGGCGCTGAAATGGCCAGTCTGCTTGCAGTAGCGACAGGGCTGCGGACAGTCCTTGGAGTGGTGGTCGTCCTTCTTGCAGTTGTAGCACCGACGGTGGCGCTTGCTCTGTGTCGTGACCGGCGGTTGATCGCCCGCCTGAATCGCCTTTGACCGCGCCTCCCACGCCTGCAGCTTGTTCTCGAGCCGCCGCTTCTTGCCCTTCTCCTTTTGGCTGTACATCAGGCGTCGTCGCTCCTTCTCGTCGGCGTCCATCGGCGGCTTCTTCCGCTCTGGGTCTGTTTCGTTCTCGAAGTGCTCGGCGATGCGTGTGAACTGCAGCTTGAAGAAGAAGAGCAGGTCCGACAGTTCCGTATCCTCCGAACCCTCAGGCAAGGTGAGTTTTGCCTCCTTCGCCGCTGCCGTGTACTCCTCCAGCATCAGTTGAATAGCTGCACCAAATATACAAGCACAGACATCAGCGCTATCAGCTTCTAAAACTCGTGTTGCACGCAGCACACGTCACGCACCTTCAATGGTAGAGACACAACCCGCTCCGGCCTTGTGATAGCGCCAGAAGTTGCTTTCCTTCGGTGGTTGCGCCAGCTTGACGTGGCGTAAATTTGCGATCGCCGGGTCTGCCATGATCGCGGGTGCTTTCTGCCACGGACAGTCGATGAAGATCAGCGTGTGGATGTCTTGGAGCTCCTCGGGCTTGATCTGTTCAAGCGTCTCGGCCTCAAAGGACGGATACACCACCACTGCATTATCGCGCGTGTAGTTCGGTAGTGCAACTCCATCTTTCGCAGGTGGATAGGGAACAATCTGTACATCCTGCGGGGCCAGAACTTTGGCGTGTGGTGCCGTGCTCTTCTTGATTTTGTCTTGGAACCACACATGCACTTGCAGCGGTAGCTTAAGCGTCGGCACCGCCACGTCCTCCGGGACGCCCAGCGGAATGTTGCATTTAGGGCAGTAGAATTTGTAGCTACGGTGGCACGACGAGCACGGCACGCGTGTCCACGCCACGGGTTGCTCGCTCATAGTGAAAGGATGCTGTTGCTCCTCCATCAAAATTGTAAAAAAAAGTTCAGTATCATTTTTATCCTTATCCGCAGAAAATGACAAAATCCGTGGTATATGTATGTAAATGGCGCACACAAAACGTACCACGTTTTCTGTCACATTTTTCGGGTTCTGTTACCATTTATCACGCCTTTTGTCATTTCACCTAAAACTTACTTAGAGGTACGTGCACAAAGCATTCCAAGTGCTCGGGTTTCCTCTTGCCACGCTTTGATCGCCGAGGAGAACTAACTTCGGCCGGAAGGTTTCTTTTTCGCTTGGCACATGTTTCTTCTCCTCGAGACTCTCTTCTGGCTGCAACACAGCAAGAAGGCAGAGCTATCGAGAGAGATCAACGAAGACTTAAGACGCTTGTTTGTCCACGAGGAAAGAATGGGATTGAGGAGGGGAAACCTTTCGGTAGAAAACCCCTCCTCTTGGTTAAAATATGTACCATACAAACTGTAGTGTAATAGTCGTAAGTCAACACAACCATACTTAACCACAGTGAGACCAACACTCTGTAGAACGGAGCTCGACAACACACCAGCTCCGACATCTTCTTTTTCTTCACTTTCTTCACTTTCTTGTCCGTTGCGACTGTTCTTGCCCAATTTCTCCCTCGGTGGCCTCACTACTTCCGATTCAGTGTCCAATCCACTAGGAGTGAAGTCATCTGAGCCATCTTCACCTGTTTCCGTGCTTTCACCAGACTTCGGTATCTCTGTCACAGATAATGAGACGAATGGCAGCTTCTTACTGTCGAGATCGGGTCGGCGTCTAAGTTGATAGACCACGTTCAACAGTTTCTCGACATATTCAGACGTCACTGTAGTCTCCTCAAACACTTTCGCGTTCTGCCGCCCATTTTCCGTTATTAACCCGGTAGTCAGATCCAGAAGCCTATATATCTTCGTGAATAATGCATACCCGATCATTAACACAGGTAAACCCCTCTGTGACAGCTTGCTTTTACGATACACTGTGACGATGATACATCGCCTACCCAGCAACCTGCAACCAAGCTACATGCAACGAGCAACTTGAAACCAATTCCAGCAGGATCCGTTTTGCAACGAACCGACAGGCACGTGCAAGCTCCGTCAGGCAGCCTAGGTAGCAGCCGCAGCTAGCAGCCTCTTTCATTTACTTCATTCAATCTCAGTCTTCATTTTTCCTGTTCAATCACAAGTCCTCTTCCAAGACTCAGTTCGTCTACAGAACACGTGACAATTTCGAAATTAGGAGTGAAAACTCTGTACGACCGTATTTTGAGGCACTACCGTGTATACCCGACTACACTGCATACAACGACCCGACTCCCCGCGCTACCGAAGAGACATCGCCTAACCTGAGATCACGCCAGCAACAAAGGCTCGACAACAACGATATGGATCAGTTTCCGGCGCCAGGGCAACCTGCGTCTACTTCATCTAGCCAGGTCCGGGTGCAGCATCTTCAACGTCGTCACCCTTGCAATTCCCCGATGCGACCATGCCACAGTCCGGGGCGGGCACTAGTGACGCTGTGCTTGGCCAGCTTCTGCGCAGGATGGCCGTGTATCAACATGCCATGCAGCTGCAGCAGCAGCAGTTCCAATTGTTCATGGAGCAACAGAGCAGCTTTCAGCGCGAGATGTTCGAGCAACAGTCTCGTGCTACTCGCCAGAAGCACAAGACCAACCCTCCCAAGTTCTACGGGCGTGCCGGCGAGGACCTAGAGCTATGGCTCTTCGCCATTGAAGAGCACCTGAGCAGCTTTACTGTCGAGCGCGACAGCTGCGATTCGCGATTTGCCGACATGGTCGTTCCATTCTTGGGGCCGGACACCATGTCCTGGTACCGGGAGTTAAAGAACATTCTCGGTGATCAGCCTCGGACATGGTTTATCTTCAAACAGCAGATTCGCGTCCGCTTTCGCGAAAGCGATTTCGAGTCCGAGCTACTCTCTAAATTGCACGACCTCCATGTGGCAGGCTCGCAGCATGAGTATACATCGAAGTTCATGCTACTGCTCTTCCAATCATCGCTGGAACTGCCCGAAATGGTCAAGCGCTGGTTGTACCAGCAGAATTTGCGCCCCGACACCTCGAGTCATATCTCTCAGAACATTTCATTGACACTGCAGGAAACTATCGATCATGCACAGCGCTTTGAAGATGCGCGCAAGCCTTCCAAGTTTCGCCAAGGTCAAAACCAGAACCAAAATCAGAAGGGTTCGGGGTCAAAATCAACTTCTGCTTCAATTCGACTTGATGCTGCAGGCTCAATTAAGCCCAACTTCCGGAAGAGCAAACCCGCCTCGGGGGCTAATCCGCCTAAAGCGACTGACTTTGTACCCACCTGCCATAACTGCGGTGTGGAGGGCCACATCGCCCCTGCCTGCCCCAATCGGCAGCAAGGTGGCGGTGGCAAGCAAAACAACTTGGTGACTCGGTGGGCTGGCGCCCCACCTAGTCTGACGCTGTAGCCGTTCGCCATTCGACTGCAAGCCGTCAAGCCAAGGCCCGGCCTACTACCGCGTCACAGAGTTTCAACTATGGCACTGATGAAGCGGTCTTCAAATTGACCACCAACAAAATGTATGGCTACCTAGAGCAGCATGGTCATATTGACACCCATGCTGCTTCTGCATTTATCGACAGTGGTGCTTCGTTCAACTCGCTATCACCACGGCTCGTTGAGTCTCTGTAGCTGCTTGTGCGAGACTAATTTAAACCCCTGATAATTCGCTTGGGAAGCGGCTCAGCCACAGTCAGTCCAAGACGAGTCGTTCATCTCAAGTTTGCTTTGGACGAATTTTCCTCTTACCGCTCCCAAGCATTTGTGTTGGATACAGATTCCGCTCTCACTTCCGGTACCTAGGTACCACTATAGACTTAGAAATGAATATTGTATATTAGGTTTGGCAGTTTAAAGGTGCAACTGCATGATTACCACTTCAACCCCAATTTCATCACCGTAGCTACAGTCTTCCGAGCTGATAGACCTGAACCCACGCCCACAGACGCTTCTCTAGGCGCATTGATGTTGTGCGTAGAGGTTTAAACCGCGACCCGTCTCCGTAGCTCTCGAAATCATGATTACAGCCGCGTTCTATAGAATGTCGATATCGTAGTCTGCGCTGGAATGCGTCGCAGCTTGAAGGTCACCGTGGCCCATGCCGACAGTGCCTTCATGGTGATAGCGCACTTGGTAGCGATCTTAATCGAGCCTCCTATTGCGCACAGGTTGAGAGCGTAGAGGCGAATCTTTGAATGATCGCACACTTCCCGCCCAAATTCAAACGCATTGTGTGGACCTATCGTGCACATCCCCTTTCCTCCTTAAATTGATAGTATCAGTTAGGTAGAGGTTATTAATTAGTAACAGCACCGGAAGTGAGAGCGAAATCTGTATTCCTAAAGGAAAGGATATTCTCCTCGGTATGACGTGGCTAGTCGACACCAACCCCGATATTGACTGGACGCTCAAAACCGTCCGGCCACGTGGCCAATTATCTGCGATTGCCTTTCACCCTTGCGTTCCCGTCCAATCGGCTAGACGCATTGCGGGCCATCGCCGTAGACTTCGCCAGAAAGACATTCCAGACGACGAGGCACTTCTCAATTATTACTATCTACATGGGCATCACTCATCCGTCGGGACTATGTGGTGTAGCGGGATCTGCCAAAATCTGGTTAAGGTAGATCTCGATACCACACCCGCCCAGACACCGATTAACGGAGGGG
>KQ473306.1:1977-92277 GCA_001314345.1 Phytophthora multivora | reverse complement strand
TGGGAATGATTATCTTTATGAACGGTCAAGGACGCCATCCTATCCATGGCGTCCCAGGTCAAACCTCTGGTGTGTGCTATCAATCAAGCACGAAAGGGTGGATGGCGCAAGAGCTTTTCAGAGAGTACCTGAAAGAGAGACGAGCGATGCGTCTAGGGTTTAGGAGTGGGACGAAAAGAAAATGGAGTTGATAAAGAATGGCTGTTGGCAGAACAAGATTAGGAAGAATGGCTCGTGGTCGGAGAAGCTTTAAAACCGTGGAAAAAAAGTTCTTTCTCCAACGTGCAGCTGATGTTGTCAAAGCTGCCAACCACCAAAAGGACAGAAATGGAATGTCTTACGCGCGTAAGGCAATGATTCGGTGCGGTTTGCCGCTTGAAATCGGCGGTACATGGTCCATTAACTCTACCCTCATCTTCAAGATATCATTAAGAAACATCGAGCGCGCTTCGATGGCGAGCTTGTCAACGCAAATTCCACAATTTCAGACAACAAGGTTTAGATAATTTTGAATACATGTGTTGCTTTGTTATTCGAGGTTACAGTGTACCATTGGCCTAGTGGTTTGGGCCGATGTGAGCAAATCAGTCATTGCCGGTTCGAGTCCGTCAGAGCCATTTCGTCAAGACTAGTTTTGGATTATAAAATAGTCTTAGTACAAAATATGTCTGAGTCAGACTAATATATGTGAACAAGATAGAAATCCGTACACACAAAATAGTCTTAGTCAGACTAATAACTGTAACCAGCGTAGCGGTAACTGGTTCCAAACCGGTAAGTTCATTTAAGGCGTGGTCAAAATGCAACTGAGGCCATCTCCCTATCTACTTAGTGTATACCACACCCATTTTTGTATCAAAAATCCTTTGTATCCATTGTGTGTCACACACCATCGTGTATTCCCGTTATAGTGGGTGGCACACAACATGTACCTATTGACTCATGCCTCTCTTCTTACCGTATGTATGCAACTCCGCATAACACTCTCGAGAAGATTTCCAGCAATCTTCATGATGTACGCTCAAGCACTCGAAATCATCGAGAGGTACGAGTCGGTGCTGTACCGATATGGTGTCAACGGTTTGCCGCCACCTCGCCTCTTCGTTATAGTGAGAGGCCCTCCGGGTAGTGGCAAGACGATGCGGTATCAAGAGTTTCTCGCGTGGCGAATGACCGACGTAGGCGTGCGCTCATCTGCTCAACGGATCATTATTTTACAAAATGGGCGTTATGAGTTCGACATCCACCACCTTAGCGCTGCGCACGAAGATTGTCTTACTAAGTGCCGTGAAGCGTTGACCAGGCCATATGACTGAGGTGTTGACATTGTGATTGTGGGCAACACAAATATTTGTAACCGGCACTTCGAGACCTACTTTCATCTTCACCAGCATCCTGATATGCTGATTGTTGTTGCATTCCAGCGTCCACGTGAACCTATTGATGCACTCCGGCTTTGTGAACACGCCAATGTTAATGGAGGCGATGTTCCTGTTGCCACGACTTTGAATTGGATGAATATCTGGAGTGAAACCCAAGACGACTCGCGCAACAATTTCAAAATTCTTTTTGAAGAGTTTTTCCGATGATTTTTTAAGTTTAGTACGATATTTTTATTAATGAAGGTTACATCTCCTTCTCTTGTTGCTTCTTCTATTCATGTGCTTCAATTTTCTTCTACCAGTCCTTCTTCATATGGCAGCGCTATTAGTTCGTGGAGTAAGCGTCCCAGTGCAACACTTAAGGCTGAACCGCGCAGATAGCCGCACATGTGCGTTCCTTCAGGTCGAGTCGACGTGCCAAGTTTCAAGGTCTTCCGCGTGCTCTGTTCCCTGTCCACCGGATTGATATCACGGATACAAACACGGGCGGCATTCTAGAAAAAAAAAAGAAAAAAAAGAAGAAATTTACCATTCAAAAAGGCAAGCTATTGACAGGCTAAAACTTCAGTGTACTGGCAGAAGCTGAACGTGTGGTATCACAAAACGTTCTGGGAGTGAGGTGATCCCGCATAAAAAGGAGAAACACTCGCTTCCAATTTGAGTTTTGAGCGAAACCAATTTGCCTAGCAGATCTAGACGCACGGAGGCATCAAGTAACCTGCAATCTCAAGAGCTGTTGAGAGCGGACGGAGACATGTTCGTGGCTCTGAAGGTTCTCGCTGTCCGTAAGCTGGATACCAGTGCTGATCCCTCTGTCACAGCAACGTTTGGCCTACTACCGTTACTATTGAACTCGACCAGCACTTTCAGCTATATTGCTTCTGCTGCTGTGATTTATGGAGGAGCAACGGTTAGTATCCTGCGTATTGCTGGTTCGCTGGCAAAGATTTCTTCTCAACAATAAACCAATATATAGTCTTTCGTCCGGTACGTACTGCGCTGTATTTCATCCTTTCTGGATGGTGCGTTTGTTACATCTGGGGGGGGGGGGGGGGATAGATGAGGATGACCAACTGAGGCTACACAGATATTCGCTACAGAAAGCTCTTCGTCATCGCTCCTACTACATAAACCTGTTTATAGGCATTGTGGGCATGACATTAGTGAATGGGTACATCGTACACAGGTTAGTGGTGAAGGAGCAGGGCAAAAAGGCAGCTACCCATGCGGGTTATATGGAGCGCCTCCACCGTGAACTTCTCGAGCAACAGATGACAAACTTCGAGCAGGGCATGCAGGGGCAGAGTTTGCTGACGCGACCTGTAGCAAACCTCCACACCTGCTCACCGAGAGGAAGGCAAAGTATGACGACTCCAAGACCCATCAGCACCTTTGCAAGGTTTGCTCAGCATCACATTCAATCAAAGAACGCCGAAGTGCGGAGTCCCGGTTCTATTGTACGCAGTGCCCCACTGTTTTCAGGGACAGGGTCCAGCTGTGCAACAGTATTCGCCATCCTGAGGAGAGGAACACCTTGACTTGTTGGCAGATCTGGCATGAAACTTGAAAGGACGGCACGATCGTACCCCCCCCCCCCCCATAAAACGACGAAAGATTAGGTTCCGCACCATGCCCAACGATAAAGATCAATAATTGAGCACCTTGTTTCATTTAGTGGCGCTCCCTAGCTCACTTCCACCCTCCACCCGCCCGTGGAGGAAACTTTGCCCATTTGTTGTTGTATACATGACTTGTATGACAAATGGGCAAACGTTCCCTCCGCGCAAAAAAAACACGCTCAGGTAACCAGCACCACCCACCACTCGTTTTGGCGCGAAACTAGCACCCTACCAACACTCTTACCATTACGCCTCTTATCACTTGAGCAAGAGTACCACAGATTACATAGTTTTTGTCTGGTTTTGTACAGCTTCTTAGCCAATCAAAGTTTAGGACCACCCACGTCAAGCTGATATGCTAGAAGAAGAGGAAGATTTTGCCTGGCCCTCCACAATACTGAAATCAAGTATGTCATTCTGCTGTATAATACTCCATATATAATGAGACTAGAAAGGTTAGCTGGCACAAATACATAATATAAGGAAGTGTTAGCTAATAATGATCAGCCCCCCCCCCCCCCCCCCCTCCCTCCATCACTTACACTACATATATGCCCTCCCGGGCATGCTTTACATAACCACTTCGTATTTCTGAATAGCACGTATGCTGCAAACCTTGCAAGCACGGTCCATGCACTTTCGGCCTGGATCACTAACATTTCCGTGGAAGTCCTCCGTTTCTGACGGATAGTGATCAGACATGTTCACGTGCCTCCTAATACTACGCCCCTGCAGTGGAGCCGCATCTTGTCGTTCCAAGCATTAGAATTCAAGTGGAAACTGTTGTTGCAAAACCTTACTCTGGATGGGTCTGCCATAGTGTCTGGTTTCACCGCAAGTATCTAGCGTAAAGCATAGTTTGGAACTAGGGACGAACATATCCTGTTTTGTTTGTCTCTAATAGTACGTCCGGTGAATGATGATCGCATTCACAAGAGCAAGGCCGTATAGTCCTAGAAAAAGTCTACCATAAACAAGATTTTAGAAATAATAAAACCAAAACATGAAAACTGGCCATGCTTCAGTTACGTCTTGTAATACTTCTTGAACGGGAACGCCAGTTGTTGTATGTACCGAATAGCGTTGCAGCCTCAGCTGGTCGTGGATGTCCATGCCGCCTATACCTTAGCGATAAGCTCGAACTAGCTTCGGGCACGAATTTGCGAGGTTTAGCCTTCTATTCAGCTATTGCTCCCTTTAAAGGAATGAAATAGCATCACTTTTTATAACACGAATATGACCGTACCGATTTTGAGTTTCAGTGTACTTCATCCCGTCGCTAGGAAGTAGACAAGTTTTGAATCCCACCAACAACAGGCCACAGACAGTGATACACAAAGGCGGGGAAATCGATTTGCCGTATCCATAGTAAAGGGACTTTTTACGAACTTTCACAACGTTTTTAAGTGCAACTGGATTGGACAAAACATTTCAATGAAAATTTAATTTTTTTTCAAAATAGAATCGGATTTGTTAGAATCACTTAAAAATTGTACAGAAACATGAGGACCAAAATTTAAAAAAAATGATTGCTTATGATTGGCTTAAATGTTTTCAGCAACCCCGAGTTTTGTGTATCCCGACTTTTTGTGTCGTTGTCTATAATTGTCCTGGGACAACTGTTGGGCGAACTAGTTTCTATGTTCCGCGGACGGTATCACAAGGACGTCTCTCCCGAGACTATTTAAGTGAAGAAGGGAACCCAACCATCCGCGGCTGTACCGTACCAACAGCATAAATCTTGTCAGCAAGTAGCTCAGATAAGTGCCACCGAGGTATAAACCCGATCGATCACGACGAGGTAATAGAGAGGTTTCGCAACGCGATTACAGTTCCATTCAGGTCGTGAAAGGCAAAAGCAATACACATGTGGAGACGATTAGATTAGATGGTGTCAAAAAGAGGTCTGAGAATCACAGGAATAACGAGTTCACAGGAAAACAGCTTCCTCTCACAGTTGATTCTATTCAATGGCAGCAATGCCAAGCGACGAAGAAATTCTGCAGGCTCTCATCATGAAGAAGTGGCGTCAATGCGGAAGCGGTTGCTGTATATCGCCCTTCTCAATAGCCGGTATACCGAGCGTCCACTCATTCCATCGATTGCGTTCAAGCTGGACACCTACACGGACGCAAACTACGAGCTGGAGTTTCGCTTTAACGTTGCTGAACTGCAACGCTTGTGTGTTCTTTTTCGCCTGGCGGGTGTAGTGATCACAGCTCACAGAGATCGTGTTTCTAGCATAGAGGCTCTGTGCATCATGTTACGTCGTCTGGCTTACCCGCAGCGGTATTACGGGCTGCTCGAACGCTTTGGAAGGTCCAGAGGCGCGCGTTCGCGCATTTTCCTTCACATGATCGACTATGTTCATGACAAGTTTGCCGATAAAATATTCTTTGCGCACGGCTTAGTGGCGACCAGAATGCAGCGGTATTGCGATGCTATTTCCGACAAAGGATCGCCGGTGGAGTCCGTTTTCGGGTTTCCTGATGGTACGAAACTTCGTGTGTGCAGCCCTTCTCCAAGGCCAGGAGCTGTCGGTGAAAATTTGCAGAAGTTTCGCTACAGTGGCCACAAGCGTTGCCACTGTCCTAACTACCAGGCCGTCACTGCTCCTGATGGCATGTGTATTCACTTCTGGGGACCCATAGAAGGGAAGCGCCACGACATTACGATGCTACGCGAAAGCAAGCTGCTGCAGTATTTTGACGAGCACCCTACAGTTTTTGAAGGGCAATTTCTTCACGGCGATCCGGCTTATGGTGTGCAGAAGTACATGCTAAGTGGATACATAGGCAATGTGAGCGACCCGTTCGAGCGTTCTTTCAACAAGGAAATGAGCAGAGTTCGCGAGTCCGTCGAATGGAACTTTAAGTGTATGAAAACACTTTGGGCCTTCATTACCTACCCGCCGCAGCAGAAGATCGGTCTCTCCCCTGTCGGGAAGTTTGTAAAAGGTAGCTATGCTACTCACAAATTGCTATAACTCTTACTCGGGAGGAAACCAAATCAGCAGCTATTTTGGATTAGCTCCACCGTCGCTAGATGAGTATCTTAGCTAGTTGCATTTTTTTAGACTACTTGTCGTTGACGTTGCCGCTTTGGTTGAACATTGCGAGCTTTAACATCATCGAATATTTCTCGTTTTCGAGTCTAGCCAGTTCCAGTTGATGCACACGGGCAGCAGCCCGCTCCACACGGTCTTCCTCTCGCACTTGGTGCCGTTCCTCACGTGTCTGTTCGCGCTCCCGTCGGCGCTCTTCCTTGTCTTCCTGTCGCACCGCTGCTTTCTGCTCCCGACCTATCTCATTGTCCTCGTGAATTAGGTCGTAAACAGTAAACTTCACCATTTTTTTGTTGCACTACCTCCGTCAGTAGTATCAGAGCGCTTTCGCATGCGCTCCACAGCCTCGTCTCGCACGCTTTTCGCTATGCTTGCTTCTTCCAACGCCTTCGCTTTCTTGTTATCTGCCTTGGTTTCATCTTCCCTAGCCTTCTCGTCTACGAGGAGTACAGCCTCATAAAGCAGCTGCACGCGCTCCTTCTAGTCCTCTGACACACCAGAGAGTCCAATAGACTTGCTGTCCCACGCACGATGAGCTTGAACCAGCGCCACGAATTGCGCTTGAGCAGTTTTGCCCTTGAGCCGGGGCTTTGAAAACCCTTCGACCTCGCGCACCTTGGTAGCTACGTATTCCCATGCCTCCATCAATGTACCACGTACAGCTGAGAACGGTGTATCGGCAATAACCTGCCGCAAGAGAATAACGTCGTCGGTGACGCTAAACTTCTTTCGTTTTGGCTCCGTCGCGTTTGTTGACTTGGGAGTGTGATGCTGTGACAATGTCGATTGAGCTGCGCTCGATGAGGCAATTAAAGAAGATGGAGTTCCTTCGGCCGCGGCTTGCATGAGACGGTTTCCCTTACTAGGCTAGTGGAGTTAGGCCCGTGGAGTTGTGAGGGCGAAGCACAGCTACGGCAGCGCAAACCTTGTCGGGAGAGAGGCTAAGCAGCAGTAGTATATGGTGAGAGAAGCAGAAATTAGTGGACTGTTGATCAATAACCCCAAAAGTTTATCATATTTCTCACCACGTGTTCTGTGAATGGAACGATCAGCGAAATCTGATTTCGGCTATTCCAGTCAAAAATTAGGACAAACTATGGTTTGTGTCGTTAGTCCACACAAACCAGAGTTTGTCCTAATTTTTTTTTATGTTTGCCCACGTTTTGGGCGGCGCCCAGCGACCTGTTCCAACGTTTGGATCTTAGTTTTTTTTTTCATCGCCCAGTGACCTGTTCGGGCGTCCAGAACTGCTGGGGCTCCAACCACCTATCCTCAGATGTAGTTATGCACTCTGGCATTACCTGTTACAGGTCTTCACAAGTCCGAAGCCGTAATGAGAGCGCACAAGTCTGTCACGATGGAACATTTGGTAATCTCATGGCCTCAATGGTGAAGAGGCGCGTGTTAAGGGCTTCCAGCTAGGGAATTATTAGTGAAATCGAGTTCTTTTCCAAGGTCCGGATCATTGGCTGGCGAATTGTCGTATGCGGTGTTTCCCGTGGAGCATGTGGCTATTTCCCAGCAGGAATAGTGACAACCTGTTCGAGATAGAGAATGATATTGCTAGAGGAAGGGTCAAATGGAGGGAAAAGCGAGAGGAGAAATCTAAGAGTTCGTTGGCGCGAGGAAGAGATGCATTGCCGTCACTCAGCAATTTGCCGTGTTGGAAGTAAGAGGAGAATATGGTGATAGAGAAGTCACGAGCGACAGTTTCTACTGCTGGAGAGACGTACATCGGTCGCCACGGCGCTACATGCCCCACCAAAACAGCGGCGGCTCGCTCATGGTAAGGGGGCATTCGGCTACCAGGGCAAGTCAGAGCTAGTAGTGCTTGTGGACAAGCAGGCGTCTCATCACTAGAACTAGACGGTGTCGGGGCCCATGCTCCTGTTTGCCCACATGCACTACGGATCTGAGTTCATCTTTATGCAACCAAATGTACCTATTCATGCTTCGTGCAAGGCTATATCGTTCTTCAAAGGGATGGGCGGCGTATGGCTTGACTGTTTTGTACGTTCCCCCGATCGTAACCCGATCGAAAACGTGTGGTCCGTACTAGCCAACAAGAGCTATAGCTATGGAAAACAGTACTCATCCGTTACTGAGCTTGCGTACGGTGAAATCATCTGAGCCAATGAGAAAGCCGCCAGTTTAAAGCTTGACTTAACTTAACAGATAACCGTGGCAAAGACACCCTAAGGTTTTTACATGTTTAATTATTTTTATTATAAAAATGATCCGCCGTTCGAAGACTTGCCTGAGGTGCTAGCAGCGCTTCTCAGCGCATGACGAGATGAAGCGGCACCAAAAGATGGTGTACGTATGCGGGGCACAGTTCGCCAAGCAACGCAAGGAACTTACTAAGCCCAAAAAGGCACACGGCTACAGGTACGATTACCTGAAGTGCTGCGACCGTCACAACGAATACAGCGGCCAACCACGAGCACCCCTCCCCCCCCCCCACCGCAGGTCAACATAGAGTGCGACAATGAGTGCTGAATCGTCACGGGACATACCGACAATCATAGGTCCTGCCCTTGTTAATATTCATCATTACGATATGAATCAGCGTAGTAAAAACCATTGTACAAGATCGGTCCACTTTCGCCGACGGCAGCAATTTCGCTGGTCTTGGTTTTTTTTGATCCTCACTTGAGTCATCTGACCGAAAACTTTCCATTGAGGCTGAATTGTTATCCGACGGTGGGGGAGAAGGATACCAAACCCTGTTGGTGGGAGTTGGAGAGCTGCCGACTGAAAACTAGCTGTAACGGGGTTACACGTCAAGTGATGACAATCTCTTGAAACTCAACAGTTAGGACATCTGTTAGAGGTTGGAAAGGAACCTCCGGCATTGGTGTGTGGGTCACACCAATAGCTACGTGAGCGGGCCACCTCGACGGTTGGCTCGCATGCATTTAGGCATATTATTGGTAGAAATACATGGATTTCTACCAATCAATGCAGGGCAAAGAAGCAGGAATTCTGCCAACCACACATTAGTAGATCCTTTAGAAACAGATAAACATATTTAGGAGGTTCGATAATTGGCTTNAACTAATTGCACCCTTCCTCATACACGTAAGCGCACGTGTACGCCACCTAGTGGGTCTAAGTAGACCCATTACACACGACCAGCTGGTCTTCGAGCGGCTCTGGTGCCTGTTCCTCGACGAGGAACAGGCGTACAAAGTGTATCTCGATAGGATGACCGGATTTGCCGTGGACAGGGACGGTATGCTTGCTCTTCTAGAGGTGGCGTGCGCGGATGCGCACGCCCGCGCTCACGTCCGGGTTGTTGATGTTGTTAGCGCGGATGAAGTCACGCATGCCTGTGGACGTAGCACAACGTACGAGTGAAGAAGGTTCGAGCCGCGTCTACATCATGTGCATACTGTTGATTGCCGTAAAGTTTGTCGTCGGGTACAGACTCATGGACTTTTTCAGCTTCTTTAGCGGAGACTCGTATGGCGGGTTGGTGACGGTCGACCAAGCGCTCGAGCATCGCGATAAGTGTTAGCGAAGATTGCGCGACCGCTTCAATCCCACGATGCATTCGTGCACATACCGTGGTGGCGACCGTGTCCGCGTCCGCAGTGGTCGTTGACTTCGCATCTGACTTCGTGCCGACTTCGCGGGCGACTTTGCAAGCGTCCATGGGAATGGAGTGCGTGCGATGTCAGCGCTGGTCGCGATTTCCTTGGCGATCTCGATGACTGGAGTCGTTGCAGCAGCGACGGGAGCGTGTGCCGCGCTGGCGCTGTGTGACTGGTGGGCGTTGCGTTGTTCTTTTTTTTTTGCTGATATTGGGCTTGGCCGTCGATGTGATATACTGCTTGGGCTGGTCAAAGACTTCGTCTTACGAAGATTTGATGAAAAGGGCGTTCAAGATGGCGGGGTCGAAATGAAGAATGAGCGGTTCCTTATCAGTGGCCGCGCAGCCTTGAACACCTTTGATGTGGGGCAAGAGCGTGAACATGCTGCCCGGTAAATACATGTGGCGGTTGAGTTGGGACGTGCGACGAGACCACAGCTTTAAAATAGCGCGAAGGTACGCCTGCGCACTCACGCTATCGCAGGCAGTTGGGCTAGGTGAATTGTGCTGCATTGTGACGCTTACCGGAGAGGTGGTCGTGTGGATTTCGAGGAAAAAGCTTCCATGGTGAAGTCCATGATCGATCGCGCGTTTAGCTAGACCTAGTTCATCTCGCGCAATGTCTAGCTGTAACACCGGGACCGCCTCCTTGTAGAGGTTTGGCCGTCAAGAGCGCAACAAGCAACCGGTTTTGCATAATGCATCGGCCGCGTCCCTGGTGTTCTTGTTCCGCATAGGGCAATTGTCGCGAGCGTAGTACAGGATTTACCTGACTTCAATGCAATGTTGAAGCTCTCGCTTCGCCCTTTTAGTTGTCAGCAGACTTGACACGGGCAAGCTCCATGACCCCCCCCCCCCCCCCACACACACACACACACACACAGCTCAGGTTCAGCATCGAGAGTACCGAGCAGAAGCATGCGGACCGGCGGCGCCAAAATACTGAGCCGTGCGCCGGCATCGCGCGCGCTGGACGCCCGAAGATCGCGAAAGGCGTCGACAGCAAGGTCGCATCAGGTATTGAGTGAGACGGCAGCAAAAATACACGTCGTCAACGCCAGTTGGAAGACCGAGCGCTGAGTCGGCTGTCGATAGTGACGACGAACTCGATGTGCGCTTAACCGTTGCATGGGCAGATGGTGGCGCCCCGCGACTGCCTCCAGTGACTTCCGTGGTCCAAGACAAGGTACTTGAGCGGCTGCGCATCGCGTTGGGCGCTTCGGACTTAGACGAGACCGTGTGCGCTGTGTGCGACATCTCGGTTCGTCGCTCGATCTTCAACTCAGTGGAAATATCGGACTCTGGCCAGATTAACAGCATGCGGATTCTTCTCAGCAGCCAAGGCCAGCATCTGCCGCCGGCGTTGGTCAGTGAGTACGATTTTTCCGAGTTTTTTTCACGAGCTCGAAGGGACGCTGTTGTTCAAGCGTGGTGTCGACGCCGACGGCAATTGCTTGCGGGTTTGCGAGTCAGCTTGAACAAGCGTCAAGTTCCAAAGTTTGCCATCGAAAACGGGTTTTACGTGGGCTCACTACCTGCCCATTTGCAAGACGCAACATTCCCCAAGCGCATCATGACGCAGTTAGTTTCGATTGTCGCTGTGACGAGGGTTATGCGAGGCGGGGCTCATCGAGCTACCCGGTCATATGCCTTACATTTGACGCGACCCGGGGACCCCAGTCGACGATGCTGCCGACTTCAACACGCGGCGCGAGCTCTTATCGTGTAGTTATGGCGGGACCATTTACTACTGTCCAGCAAGCAAAATTTCGAAAGATGCATCGTGTGCGCTGGCAAGTGGTTGAAGACCTTCTTCAATTCTACCTCGGCCACAACTTGCCCTACGCCCACGTGGGTATTGACTGCTCAGAGGTGGCCGACGACCAAGTACGTGTAAACATGCTGTATGAAGAGCCCGATGCTGTGATCGAGGCCGAAGAGGTCGATTTCGAAGGCAGCCGTGTCGGCGGCGTCTCCGATAGCGACGCCACTGTCACGGAGGACGAAGTCTTGGAGTGGCGCGTGGTGTTTGTGTCGGACGACCGTGAGGTCGCTATTGGGTGCGAGCGTTTCGCAGCAGGCGGACACGAAGGCGCCATCGAGAACGCTCATGCCGCGACCGTCGAGTCTTTCAACGCGGCTTCGTCCGTACCGCAATTCTTGGTTCGAAACTCCAGACGGTTCTCTCCGCGCAGCAACAAGCTCTTCGCGCAAATTTTTCCACATCTTTTTTCCGTACGGCCGCGGTCACCCTGGCGAAGAGCGGTCTGTTCCAGTGTCACTCGAAACTTGCGTGCGCCACTACGGGATGCTGAGTTCGCGTCGCTTTGCCCAAGACGAGGTGTTCATGATGGCCGCCTTCGACCACATATTGCTGCAGAAAATGTACACGCATGTCGCGCTGAAGTGCAAGCGGAGTCCGGCGTTTTTCGAGCCCTTCAGCGATGTGTGGAGGTGGACTTGGCCGATGCGTTGCAGCAGAAAAGCTCCACCGGTAAGGACGGAGGCATCGCCCCGCGGTGGACAGCCGGCCACACAGTGGCTGCTGCACTCGGTCGAGCTCAGCAGAGGTGCAATTTGGGGCAGCGATGCCGAGCGCTAGCAGTGCCGGTGGCGTGCGTTCGGCTATCAGGCACGCTACGGCCTGGCTGCGCTGTTCATTACGCTGACACCCAATGTCGCCAAGTCGTTCGTGATGGCCCAGTGCACAGGCGTCACCTCGGCCGGCACACTTTTTGACGCCGAGCTCAAGGCTCCGCCAGGCAAGTCCGTGATGCAGAGCGCGAGTTTGAATAACGGCGTGGTGTGCGCACGTCTATTCATGAACAACACCGATGCCTTTATTGAGCATGTGCTTGGCGTGCGGCCGGGCAATATAAGAGGCAAGCTGTTCGACGGCCTGTTTGGAAACGTGGGGGCATATTTCGGCATGGTGGAGACCCAAGGATGCGGTACGCTGCACGTGCACTTCCTCGTGTGGCTGGCAAACGCCCCGCCAATTTCCGCCACGTTTGATAGCGCTGTCGCGACGCATGGCGAGCTGTATTTACGCGACATCGAGGCCTTCACAGGCAGTGTTGTGTCGACGTCGCTGCCGCTAGACATTGCTGACTCGCGCTGTCAGTTCTGCGGAAAGTCTTTCGCGCAACTGGAGGCGCTATCGATCCCCGCAGAAGCCTACACGAGTCCCGACCAGCGGCACCACAGCGACGCAGAGCCGCTATTAGTCCGGTGTGTGCGTTACAAAACGAAAGCCAGCTCCCAGCACGTTTTGCGTCGCGCCAATCTCGACAACCGCCCACCAGTGTGGCCGCCGCCGCGGCGAGACCACTCAGCCGAAGAATTGCGCGCGGCTGCCGCGAAAATCGCTATTCTCCGCCGTGACTGCTATTTGACTGGCCGCGGCGACGGCGTGGACATGGAAAGAGACCGCCTTCGGCCGCCGAACCTTGCTCAGCAGCGCCGCGAGTACTTTCAGGACGACCGGTTTCGCACCGACTCGGTCGCTCGCGCCGTACAGACGATGCCACCGTCGCTCGACGACACTCGCTGGTCGTCACGTGCGTTGGACTTTGCTGTGTCGGTGTTGGTTCTCCTGCTTAACTTGCACTGGTGGTCGCATGTTGGAAGCTACTTCAAGAAAGGTCGCCCCGCTGCGCCAGGGACGTGTCGGTATGGATTTCCGCGGCCGCGCGTCGAGCAGTCGACCTGCACCGATGACGGTGTCAGCGTCGCGCGCCGACTTGCGTGTGAATACGTGAACGGCTTTAACGCCGTCATGTTGGCCAGATTCAAGTCGAACCACGACATCCAAGTTATGATCAGCGGCGCCGCCGCATTGCTGCGCATCTACTACACCACCAAGTATGTTACAAAGGCGCAAGCGATGATCGAGTCCGTGGCGGCCGTCGCGCTGGGGGCCTTTCGAAGACGCCATGATCGCGAGCAGCTCGGCCAATACACATCCGCGGACCGCGCGAGCGTCAGCCGCAGACGGGTGGCTTCTCTCGCATTTGCTGTAACGAATCGCCGCGAGATCGCCAGTCCGCTTGTGGTTTGTAACTCCTGCGAGGATCGTGCTGCTACATGAACTCTCCCTGCGCACGGCTGCCTTTGAAAGTTTGAAGGAGTTGAAGTACGACGACGAGCACTCGTGCGAGCCCGTCGCGCTGCGCGACAGTGAATCGGTCGCTGTCTACCGCACAGCCTCCCTTCTGGATGACTACTGCTATCGCCCGCACGCACTCAACCGTGTGGGGCTCTACGAATTCGTGATGCGGTACTTCCGGTGCAAGCGCAGCCCGGCAGTGCGAGCGGCGTCGCTTTTCATGCCCGAGCACCCTCTAAGCAGCTCGCACTGTGTCGGCACGCACCAAGCCGCCGCCGTTCCGGTCGTGACCGGCGTCCCCATGCCATACGTAGACGCCGAGTCGCCAACCGAGATGCTGCAGAAGCACCGCCGTTCTGCGCTCGTGCTCTTTCACCCTTTTCGTGCTGTGACAGATATCGTCGCCGACCCGACAAACGATGCGGCCTGGGTCGACGTCTACCAACGATGGGAGCCCACACGGTCAAGCTTCGTGTGCTAAATCATGGCAAACTTGGACGACTCCCACCGCGTCTAGAAGAAGGCACAACGAGCCACTGCGAACGAGTACGGCGGAACCGACGTGCTGGGCGGCTACGACAACGACAATGTCGCTGGAATACGTCACGACATCGATGCGGTGGCCGACGGCGGCGAGGAGGCTGGCCAAGAGGATCCGTCAAGCGACCATTTCTGCTATCTCTCTGAAAATAACGACAACTGCGCGATTGGAGGCGAGCTTCCGGTGTTCTTGACGTCGACGCGCGCTGGTACACCCGCGAACTCGGCCGACATTTACCGCCCATTGCTGGCGCCGGCCGCTAAGACGGCGGCGAGCGCATTTGCATCGCTGCGCCAGTCGACCGCTCCCACGACCGCAGTGTTTACCATCGACAAGCTTAATCGCAACCTCGAGGAGCACTCGACCGACGAATCCGAATCGTCCAAGCACTACCAGCGAGAGTGACCAGCAGACGTCATTGAATTGCTCTCAAACGCGCTCGACCCTGCCGCTGCAACGTGGGCGACCGGCAGCAGCAGCGAGCAGACATCAGCCACTTCGCAACGATCACCGAGGTGTCGCGGGCGTTAACACTCAATCAGCGTCAACACGCCGCAATAGCGATCATCGCAACCACGCTGCTACGGACGTTTATGCAGCAGGAGCAGGCCGGGCTCGGGCACGGCATCACCGCCGTCCCCTCTGGCAGCCGTGCTGCGCGAAGGCGCGTGTCGGTGAGTGAACGCCAGACTTTACCGACATCGCTAACAGCCGCGTCGTGCAGCCGTCGGATACTGACGTTGATGCCGAGCTCGTGTTGCGCTCGGGTGTGTTTGTAACCCCCGAGAACGCCAAACGGCTTGCCATCAACAACGCTTTCGTCGTGCAGACGGCGACACGGCTGCCGCCACAGGCGTTCCCGGTCCGCGTCGTAGCGAACTTTAAAGGCGCGTTGAACAGACTGAGTCGCAGCGATGTTATCTACGTACTCAGCCTTCCCGACAACCGTTTTGGGCGCATGGTGCCCTACCTAGATCTCGTCGCCGGAATGCCCGTGAAAGTCACACAAATTGTCGGCACCGCCAAGGGCGTTGCTAACGGTACCCTCGGTACGCTCGAGAGCTTGCACTTTCCGTGCGATCCACCGACCACATTCCGTCTTGTGCAAGACGGCATGACCGGTATGATTGTGCAGCTCCCAAGCTAGCCGCCCGACTACGCGTTGCTGCGACTACCGCCCCCTCGAGCCATGCTGATCCACGCGGACATGGACCCCGAGATCTTCCCGGTGTTCGTTGCCGCCGAGCCGTTCAAAAAGAGCAAGATCTCATTGCTGCCGGCGCCCGACAGGCAGCGGCGGTACCTCGAGGCGAGCCTGCAGCAGTTCCCGTTTGTTTGCGCTGTTGGCCCAACAGTATACAAAGTCCAAGGTGAAACGTTGAACGCTATGGTCGTGGTTGACTGGACGTCACGTAACAACTTGATTAACAAGCCGCAACAGAGCTACCTGCTCGTGTCGCGAGCCACGAGGCGGAACGCATTCTACTCGCTAACGCCGTTTACTCCTAAGCTCGCAAAGTGGTCGAGACCACAACAAAACGCCCTAGATGAAGCGGCACAGCTCATTGAGCTCAGCTCGAGCACTCTCATGGCTTTCCGGTGCTCCACAACCCTCGGTGGCAGTAGCGCTGCGGTAGCGACCATGGCAATGACCAGCACGAGCGGCACCAACAATAGCAGTGGCGGCGCTCCGTGACGATTTTCCACATCCTTCCTACGGACTTCGTAGCCTGTCACTGTAGTCACTAATGTGGATCGCCCCCGCCCACCTAATACGGACCACGAGAATGGAAATTCCGAAACGTTGATACAACCTTGCACCAAACCGTGCCAAAACGAAACGTGCTCCGTGTTCAAATCTGTAACCGCGCGTAATTGCAACCCTATACTAGTTTGAAATTTTGACATATCTTAACGACTAACCAGTGTGACCCGTAATTTTGGTTCAGAAATCTTTATTTTTGGATCAAACCAATTCCTTGCATGTTTCCTGATTTGGTTTGTTCAAGGTGTGAGCTTTCCGCCTTGGCTTCAAAATGCGCCGTCGGACAAGATGGACCTTTTTCCGAATAAGAGCAATGAAAAAGATCACCGGAATCTGTGGTCCCACCATTGGCATCGCCACCGGAGAGATCTGCGTTCAGTCCGAGGACACATCGACTCGATGATCGAGTGCAGGCGCTTCGTCCAACGCGCTAAGCACACGCAGGGCATGGAGCTACGGAGGGCCAGAGAAGCAGTGGTACGTCCGGTGGCGGAGAGAGCGCAGAGGGAGCACCAAAATACTTCGGCTCAGACTTTTACATCATGTCACGATGCCGCGTCAACAATGCCGCAAAAAAACACTTGACGCAACGACTGGCGGTGAAGGCGTGGGCCACGCCTAGGGCAACATGGACAAAGCTGAGCAACACCAAAAGCGCCAGTTATTGGGCGGAGGCCCGTGTCTGGGTCAAGTTGACTTCCGACTCGAATTTTGCCTGTCCTTTAGAATGCTGATCATTATGTTGAATACTAGTTTTTTCGAGGACTTTACCAAAACACGATGGAAATCACACAGAAGAAATTGTCAGAATCAGGTATAAATATTTTATCTTAATTTTGTTATGTCATGTTACCCGCTTTTGTCATCGTGTAGCAACTATATTACCCTAGTTTCGTATATCTGACATATAGGATACCCTTGTTTGTCAGCTCTCATCCGATCTTCGCACTGGATGAGGTAGGACTGACGCCGTCGAGTGGTCATCATAGAAAACTCGACGCGTCCCCACAAAGGATTTCGTCTCGACCTCCGGATATGGGAGTGCGCAGCTACAACAGCATGGACGAAACGATGCCGCTGAAGGGCCCGCCCTCCCTGGAGCGCAAGGCCTCGCGCCGCATCCCACTGACCGAGGGAGCCAAGCGCGCGCAACGTAAGCTGCAGCTCGCCTGCGTCTGCTCGCTGCTCTTCATGTGCGCGGAGATCGTGGGTGGCTTCCTGGCCGGCAGTCTTGCCATCATGACGGACGCGGCGCACTTGCTCTCGGACGTGGCGGGCTTCTGTATCTCGCTCTTCGCCATCTGGGTCAGCACGCTGCCAGCCTCTAACCGCCTGAGCTTCGGCTTCCAGCGCGCTGAAGTCATCGGCGCAATCACCAGTGTGCTGGTCATCTGGGTGCTCACGGGAGTGTTGGTCTACGCTGCTGTCGAGCGTTTCATGGAGTGTCTCGAGCCGAACCCGAAGGAGCACGTAAACGGCAAGCTCATGTTCATCGTGGCCTGCATCGGCCTGTTCGTGAATCTGATTCTGATGCAGATCTTGGGTCACGGCCACAGTCACGGAGGGGGCGGCAGCCACGGCCATTCGCACGGAGGCAGCCACGGCCACGCCCATGGCAGTAGCTCCAGCTCCAGCAGCGAAGAGGAGGGACACGGTCACTCCCACGGAGACCACGGCCACGGTCACTCCCACGGCGGGCACGACCTGGAGAATGGAGAGGCCCCCAAGGCGTCTAAGAAGAAGCTCGAGAACCTGAATATTCAGGCCGCCTACATCCACGCACTTGGCGACTTCATCCAGAGTGTGGGCGTGTGTGTGGCCGGCGGCCTCATTTGGTACAAGCCTGAATGGCAGATCGCTGATCCCATTGCCACGTTTGTCTTTTCCGTACTGGTGCTGGGCACGACCATCGGCATTGTGCGAGACAGTATCCATGTGCTGATGGAGGGTACCCCCGACGGCATCCACGCGGACGAGATCGAGCGCGGCCTGCGCCACTGCGCGTCCGTCGTGGCGGTGCACGACCTGCACATCTGGTCGCTCAGTGCCGGTCTGCCGTCGCTGAGTGTGCACCTGGTCTCGGACGACGCTGAAACGGCTTTGCATGCTGCTCAGCGCTACCTCATGTCCAAGGGCATCACGCACACCACGATCCAGATCGAGAAAACTGCGACGCTGTATCCGCGTAACTGTAGCTCGGACCTTAAGTGTGGCCAAGACTCTCCGCAAAATAGCGACTAGATTGTGGGAGCTGCTGCCTGGCAAGACATCGACTGAGCGATTTTAGGGGAAATGAATAAAAATGCCCCTCATAGTTTCAAGTTTGAATAAAATGTCAGACTCTTGTCAGTTTAAGGGACCTTCCAGCGCTTTTGCGTCTTCTTCTCGGAGGAAATCGTAGACTCATCGATATTTGTGCACGAGTTAATTTTTCTCAACAGAATTTCCCGCTGTTACCGCCTTGGTGAGAGTCTACATGTAACGACTGAGTGTTCACTGCCATTGGACGTCGATCTGCGTCGGGTATGTCAAGAGGCGGGATCTCCGGACTCGTTTCGGAGCGTGATCACTTCAGCTGACAGGTTTGTTTGCATCAGATGGACGGAGGTTTTTGTTGCTCTCGCCGCTGTTACATGTGCATGGGGAAGCACGACTGCAGAGGCGCCAGCGTTGTCGGTACGGATCGAGCGGTGGAATGGATCTTCGAGCGAACATCACACTGCAGTCAGTACATGTACGTTGGAAACCGCTAGACGTGGACGCTGCCGTTGTCGGTGGAATAATCTGCTGGCATACAGTAATACATCCCACAACACGAGGAGCAGTCGTACAATAATTATCCCTCATCTTTTATTCTCTCTGGCTACCGAGATACTTCTACCGATACATTCTGTCTTGAGATTTAACCGAAGCGCTGGTTCTGGGACACCTCAGGTTGGAAACCCTCCTGCAGGAAATACTTCTCCACAGCATCCGCAACACCCCGGCCCTCATTGATCGCCCACACAACTAGAGACTGGCCACGGCGGCAATCCCCTGCAGCAAACACGCCCTCCGCGGACGTCTGGTAGTCGCCGTAAGCAGCACGGATGTTTCGGCGCTGGTCCACTTCCAGGCCAAGTGCCTCCGCAATCTTTTGCTCCGGGTGCTCGAAACCCATTGCAAACAGTACCAGGTCGCATGGAATCTCCTCCTCAGTGCCAGGAATCTCCGTGATGAAGTTAGTCTTGGGGTCCTTGTTACCCTTGACTGTCACAACGTGGGTGATCTCGTCCTTGTCGTTTCCCTTGAACGCCTTCGTGACTCGGGCATATTTACGAGGGTCTTCACCGAACACGGAGCGGACCTCAGCGTGGCCATAATCCACACCGTAGATACGGGGGTACTCAGGCCACGGGTTCTCCGGTGCACGCTGAGCTGGGGGCTGCGAGTTGTGTTCCAGGTTCACCACTGACTTGCATCGCTGTCTCATGGACGTAGCAATGCAGTCAGTGCCAGTGTCACCGCCTCCAATGACCACGACATCTCTTCCTTCAGCCGTGACAAAGTTGCGGTCCCAGCCACTTTGGAGCTTGCCGTCCACGGTGAGCAATAGCCGCTTTTGATTCTTGGTAAGGAACTCCATGGCAAAGTGGACACCCTTAAGGTGTCTTCCGGGAATGTCCACGTCACGTGGAACAGTGGATCCCAAAGCCAGCACCACTGCATCGTTTTCAGCCTGAAGCTTCTCCACTGGCAAGTTGACACCAATCTCCGCATTGGTGACGAACTCGATGCCTTCTTCACGCAGAAGATCCACGCGACGGTTCACCGTCTTCTTCTCCAACTTCATGTTTGGGATGCCGTACATGAGAAGACCACCGACACGGTCCTCCCTCTCGTAGACCGTGACGTGGTATCCCTTTTGATTCAGCTGATCAGCGGCAGCAAGTCCGGCGGGTCCGGAGCCTACAACGGCTACTCGAAGGCCGTTACGACGAGGAATGCGAGGCACGATCCAGCCCTCTTCGAAGGCTCTGTCCACGATGGCGTACTCCGTGTTCTTGATGGTGATGGGGTCGTCTACAAGTCCAGCAACGCACGCAGCTTCACAGGGAGCGGGGCAAACTCTCCCCGTAAACTCCGGGAAGTTGTTTGTCTTGTGGAGCCGATCGATAGCCTCTTTCCACTCGTCACGGAAGACGAGCTCATTCCATTCCGGAATAAGATTGTTCACGGGGCAACCAGTGTTCGTCTGGCAGAAGGGGGTACCGCAGTCCATGCATCGTGCCGCCTGGATCATGCGCTCCGTGGGGTCGCGGCTGCCCGAATTGATCTCGTTCCAGTCGTGCACGCGCTCCTCCACATTGCGGTACGGGTCAGCCTCGCGCTTGAAGTCGATGAAGGCGCGCGCGCTATTGATTTCGCCTTGAGAACCGTCGCGCTTGGCGTACACAGGCTCCGTCGCAGCCTTGGAGAAGTCACAGCGGAGCAGTGAGGCCGAACGGGCGGAGAGAGTCAAGCGCTGACGCACGGCAGACTGCATTTGCACGAAGAAGAGTGAAGTGATGAAGGATGCAGAGTGTTGGTCGGTTTCGCTTGTGGGCCTGGGCGAGTGCGCGCGAGCGAGCAAGTTGCGGAATGACAGAGGCTGAAGCGAAGCGGAATCTCAAACGTCGGGTGAGACCTGAAGTGAATGCTCATCTGGTGTGTAAAACGCGTGACCATCCGGAATTGCGGGAATGACGGGGCATGTGTTGTCGGAATGATTTTCTTACTAAATGCCTGTTTGGGCATTTTTAAACATACAAAACATTTCAAAGGTATGATAATTCGCTAGCTAAAAACGTCCCCAGAGAATTTATTCCGTCCCCAAAGGCGGGAATTTGCCACGGTTTTGCGTCATGTGTCCCGGCTTTAAACACTAGAATAATACTGTTGGGATCCGTTCTGGGAGGTGCTGCATGGACCGTCGGAATAGGATACCGTGTAGTTGCTGTGATGGTGCCGGCAAATACGTTCCGCTGGTTGGTGTAGGGCGTCTTTGCACCTTGAGTTTTGTTGGATAGTTATTCTTAGCTGTGCCAACTGCATTTTTGCCAGGTGAGCTGCAAGCAATTTACTAAGCCTACTTTCGAGCATGGTAAAACGGATATATGTCTTTTCATGGTTAAATTCAAACATGGAGAGAAGAGGGGGATGGGGGCCTTATTGAGATTGGACAAACATTGACTGCCGCCACCGGAAATTACACAAACTACAAATTCCTGCTGCCGGTGTGAGGAGCAGCGTCATGTATTATAACGCAATGCGCACAATGCGCATCGCTGTTTGGCAGGCAGACGGAAGTCTGTGTGTACGTATTGCACAAGTTTGACTTCATTTAGCCAAGCCCGCGTTTTAATCCCATATAAGCAGTCTGTACTCGCATTGACGATCCGGTTCGCAATAATAATGGCGGTACCGGTATCTTCAGTCTGGGATGGCTACACCAAGGTGTACGTGTATCTCCTCCAATGCCAATTCCAAAGTCTTCTTTAGTACATTTACATTGTGGTCACTCCTGCATGTAAGGTTAACGAATGAAGATGCTGTCCTCCTCAGATGAGAGAGGTTACCTTCTTTGGGCATGTTCATGTACATACAGACAGTCAGATCACCCACGCGAAAGGACCGACCGCGCCCAATATGCGCTCAAATGCAGCCTTGAAGTTGAAGTGGAGTGGCCATTTTGTCGTTGGTCGTGGGTCAAATCCAGGCTCCTGCGGCTCTCGAAGCTCCGTGCAACCAATCGTTGGCTCCAACTCGACTGCCTCAGCGCAGCTGGCGCATCGAAATGGCTCGTCACGGTTCAGCTAGCGGCCCGAACTGCAAGTGGTCTTCAAATCTACCGGTTCGACCAGAGCAAGCTCTGCCTCGTCGCGTGCGGATCTTGCTTGCAGTTGATCGCCCCATGATGGTGAACAAACAATAGACGGGGAGCTAATGGTTGAACTTGCCGTCTCCTGCTTGAACATTGCACCAGAAATCCTGTTCGGCTGGGCCAGTCGTGCTCTCGAACGTCGTGGGGATGGTTCGCACCTCCGTACATCTTGTCACACCGTACTGCAGTGTAGGGATTGATCCGCTTGAAGTCTTGAAGATTCAAGGCAAACACCGTCGGCATGTGGTTTTTTGCACTCTGCAATGCCGTCTGCATGGTCGTGTTGTGTCTGCCTCGTCGCGTTTGGTTAAACGTGTTTGAAGCTCTGCAACTGCAACGATAGACGCGCTAGGATGTGGTGGTTGCAGTTACCCTCACCGTCAGCATCGTAAAAGAGCCCGTCACGCGTTTGGAGCGGGAATCGTTGCGCCAAACTCATTGGTTATGAGCAGTTGTCAGAGCTTTTTGGGGGAACAGATAAATGAGAGCTTGCTCTAAAGCTGCGCCTTGGCTAGTACCTCGCTGTGCTGCAGCAAATTACTATATCGCCCCATTATGTTCGTGTTCTAGTTGGTCATATTGTATGCCCTCTCGGCAGCTTTACCATCAATTCTTCACAAATTCATTTACTTATCAACGGAGATTTTGTATTGCTGTACATGTACTACAGCCTGTAGTCTACAGGCTGCTGCATTAGGAACGGTTGCAATCACAGCGTGTTCAGCGCATTCGAAGATATGCCATTAAGTCTTTTTGTTCGGATGGCAAACCACTTATTGTTGAATTGCTTCCTCGTCGAGAACGTTTGTTCCCGCCCACGACCGTCTTTCGCGAGAAAACCTGTGTGGCTCTAGCGGTTGCACCCGAGATGTCCCTAGGGTCAGATTAATACTCACAACGCCTCCGTTTCCGGTCGGCTCAAGGTACCATTTCACGGTCTGCAGGTGTGCATGAGCTCCAGCAGCACAATGCACCGCAACGAATTGGTGCAATTGTATACCATTTGGGTTGGTACTTATACATGTAGTCGCCACTTTATTCGCCTTCTTGCTCATGATCGAGCCAAATTGTTGCCGGATGCCGAATGCCTCCACCTGCCGAGCAATTTGCGGACTAGCACAATGATACAAGACCGAGTTCAGACCTCGCGTGGTCCATTTGGCCACAAACTCACGGCCACTTGAGTTTTTGACGGAGGGTTCTTGCCACAGGGACCTTGTCGACATCATACTTCGAAGCCTCCTCGCATCAGTAGACGTCACATGCAGAAGAAGGAACCCCACCGAGATGAGTATTGTCACCAGTGATCCTCCAAACATGGCATAGAGGTGCGGGTCGGAATGCAACTCAGCGCCACGAAAGTATAGGTCAGCGCCTGCCTTGCACGAAAAATGAATTACCAACACTGCAACTGCGTTTAGAGACCAAAACCGCACAACATCATTTCGCGCTGCCCGATCGAGACGTATTGCCAGTGAGCGTGTCCGGAGTGTGACTCTGATGACCCAGTAGCTACTATTGAGCGTCGTGAGCACAAGTGTGAGGCTACGCATAGAGATGGCTGGTATGCAGTAAATGACGATACTGCCTTCTTCGGTTGACAGTTGGGCCATGCAACTGAGCGAAAAAATATTGCTCAGAGCGCCAATCGCTCCCAGATACAGCAGTACCATTGTGCCTGGGTGTCCCAAGGCCCCATCAGCTGGATCACACTGAAGCAACTCGGAAATTCCGATGCGTACAAGCGGGGGTGCGTTTTTGAAAATATCCAAACTTCTGGCTCGTGATAGTCTTTTGGCCTCCGTGGCTGGTTGATATACGCTGCAACGTAAGAAAAGCCAAACACTTCGCAGCATGAAAATGTACTCGATGGCGTAGTGCGATGCACCGATCAAGTTCAGAATGAGTAGAAATTTACGAATTTGCCGGCTCGTGTTGTCTTGAATACGGATGCGTCGTGTTAGCATTGTGGAGTCAAGCATGAACCACTCGATCTGGCGCAGATTATTCTCAAATGCTTGAGAGTTTATGCCAGAGTCGGCATCGATCAATGATACGCAAGTAGGAAGCTTGATGAGGCTCCCGTCGAGAGTTCGAAACAAAACTTCGTTCGAAGTCATGAATAAACGGCAAAGAGTTTGTAGCTCCGTCTCCTGGGAGTCCCGAAACGCGCAGTTTCCAAGGCCGTCACCCATGTACGCTTGGTACTTTTGCACGTTTCGCCCGCTTTGCTGCATCACAAGATCGACAATACCCCGACAATCTGGCGTGTACAAATAGCCGTAAGGCGTTGGCGGTGGTGTCTGAGATGTCGAGCGAGACTTTGCCCATTTCATGCCGTCCATTGTGTACAGTGTCGAACCTTCTAGTATTTCAGGAATATTGAGCACAGTAAAGTCAGCAGCAGATTCTCGTCGTCGTCCAAGAGTGTACGTTGTTGTGTTGTCCAGTTCAGAATAGTCTCGTTCGTCTTTCTGGAACAGAAACATCAAGTTGACGGCAAAAATTGGAATTATCCGCGCCAAATCGCTTCCACACTGCTTCATTGCTACTGGGTCGACGTCGTCAACTGTAAGGGATTTATTCATTGTTGTGTGCTGGATTGCGCAGTTCCAGAACGGCGCCAGGTGCATCGTGGATACTAAGTGCATTCCAATTGTGTTCACTAGAAAATCCGAAGTAAAAAATGAAGTCGTAGCATGCGTCACCTCAGCTGAAATAGCTGGCTCACCATTCACGTTAATCCCGACAGAGAGTTGTTGCGAATCAAGGTAATACTTGAGAACAGCGGCAATGCCTAGTACATCAACAAGTGCCACGTGATCAGTATCAAACGACCCTGGCAGCAGCGCCACGACATCAGCAAGTGATATCCCTTTTCCATATAATTCCACGATGGCGTCTGCGACGTTGTTAGTATATTCTGGTAACTCAAAGCCCATGTATCCCTCTTGTATGCTCTTCATGATCCCACGGACTACAAGTGCATCGTCAAAGTGGCGTAAATACACCTCGGACATATTGACGACAGCGATGAGACCAAGTGTGACGTTGCTGATATCCTCCAAGTGGGCATCAATTGGTGTTTTGTCTCGATGATTGAAGAATCGATACAGCGGGAACTTATCGTAAAAGTCCTCACAAAATTCATGTCGAATTGCTGGAAACCAGTTTCCAAAGAGTAATTGTGGTTGTGTTGCCCAAGATGCTGAAGAGGGGGTCACCGGCCCACAAAGTGGTGCATACACGTCTTCCATGACGTTGACACGAAGCGTCAAAATAGCCCCCGGCAAACCAGCTAAAAGATCAGCACGGCGCAGATTGGCTCGAACGAGGAAATCTGTCAGCGAGAGAGTGGACGCAGTTGAGCGTGCAAGCTCCTTCTTAGTGTTGAGGTCGATCAACGGAAGGAGCCTGCGGTCAAATGTGTCGAAGTAGTGTACGCCACTCATAACAACTCCCAGGCCCTTGAGTTTTCGCGCGACGACTTCATCTCGAACTTCATCGAGCGCCTTGATCGGGTACCGTCCCAGGTAGTACTCTTTGAAGGGAATTAAGATAGTCCCCACGAGAACGAGAATGAAGATAGCAATGCACATACTGTGCGTGACCTCATACTTCAGATTTCTGTTAAACTTTACTGGCTGGATGAGTGAAGATGGTGGTGCTTGCTTGTTGTCGTTCGTATTGGTCTGCCCAGTCATCATGGATTGAAGTCGGCCGGGTAGTTTTTGGCGTGGATGACGATGTCGGCTACGATATTTTGGAGATATTTCTGGACTGCTCACCTTACACGACGATGTTGTTTAACTAAAGTGGTTGTTTGTAAAATTAGGAGAGGCGATAATATCTTCACTCCTCATTCTGCTAAGTTAACTCAGCGAACTACTCTTCATTTTCTGGAATACCGAGGATGCCAAAGAGTGTTTGCGCTCCCCTAAGCTGCTGGCCGTAGTAAAGCTGCTTGGAGTGGAGCCGTAACTTGACGAAGATGATAAGTAGTAGTCCGATGGCGACGATACAGCTGAGCGTAGCGTTGGGTGAATAGGTGGCGGAGGAGTATTCAGGAAAGATCCCTTTGTTGGTGACAATGTAGATGCCATCGCTGCGGCGCTTGAAGAAGAGGCTGATGACTCGCAGCTTTTTCGCCGCTTCTGTACACATCCGATACACACTCGCACACTTGTAGATCCGACGTCAGGAAGCGCCACATCCATCTTAGGGCAGCACTCCGAGCAGCAAACTTCACCGCAAAGGCGACAGTGATGGCGGCGACGTGACAATCCAAATTTCGCATCGCAGATACGGCATCCCAAACGTTCACGGTTGTGCACCCAATGCGGAGCATTGACGAGTAGAGACTGCGATAGGCGTCGGCTTGTGAGTACTTCCTCCAGTCGCGCAATTTTAGCACATAGCGCACGTAACTTTGCTCGGCGAGAGGCCATCGGCAGCTGTGCTTTCTCCAAAATCGACGCAACGAACTGGATTTCCACATATCCATCACGACCACGTGCCTGCCGTACCATAAAGCCCGTTGGCTGCAGGTCTGTAGGTTTTGATCCTACCTCATCCAGCCACGGCTGGCAGTGCGAGCTGTAGCATGATTGCATCGTGCGCACGTACATAGGAGACGGATCTGCATTCTCGTCCCAGTCGTTTACCAAGATGCACTCGTAATCCAGGAGACAGTAAGTAGTCCGAGACGCAAACATCCGGCTCGACTTTTCTCCGACGACCCACTTGATGCTGAGATTTCCTTGATGACCGGAAGTGGCCATTGCTGTACGGTAATCCTCCATGTACGTAGGAGACAGATACGGCCCCGCTGTTGGTGTTGCATTGCCTCCTGATTTATCGCCCTCTAGCGACTCGCCGCGTGTGGCTCGAGCACGTCCCGATTCTCGGCCAAAACTCGTAAAAGGTTGTAAATCGTTTTCGAGTTCCAAATCCGAGTCGGAATACGAAGACTCGCTATCGCAATCTTGAGTCGACGCCTGAGAAGCCATTCGCTGTGAAGTGCCGTCGCTGGCATTGCCGTTGTTACTGTTATTGTTGCTGCGCCGTTGTCGCTTCTTTTTGCGCCGATAAACACAAGCCGAAGAGCTCGCTCGAACGCCCACAAGGTGTTGCATGGGCAGCTCCATGTCTTCCTTGTCGGAACGCACGAGTAGATCCACAACCTCCTCGATCGACGACGGCAACAGTGCTACACACTTGACGAGATACTGCTGCAATACTTTCGATGCAAACACGTTGCTCAGACCTGCAACTGACGATGCGGCTTCCCAATCCGACGTGTCTCCTTCCCATACCCCGTTGTTACTGGTGCCATTGCTGCTGCCATTTGCTGCTGCTGGTTCATCGCTAGAAATCGCTGGGTCGTCTCCTCCTTCGCCGCCGTTGACGAGTGAATTCATCGTATTCCAGAGGAAGGTGTTAGTGCCGATGGGGCACACACGCTCCATGACGCGCACTTTAATGGCACCGCCGGTTCCGGGGTTCTCTGTGGCGGACACCGCGGCGGCAGCAGCGCTGGCACTGACGGGGCTCCAGTTGACTGTGTCCTGCGAGCCGAAGCTGAAGAGACTGAGCGACGCACGCGCCTGCGACTCCAGATCTTCTTCAACGGCGCGCGTGAAAGCTGCGCTTGTGAGTGGCGCGGGCTGTAGTGACAACGCACTGGACATGCTCTGCGTGCTGCTGGTGGGCTTTAGAAGCCGCGTCGTGCTCCTGCTCGCCATGCTGCTGCTCCCAGCGAGCGAGTGACTGAACTTGTGCGGTGGTGGCTTCTCTGGAAATGTACGTATTAATACCAAGTAGGAAGGCCGAAGAGGGGAGAGGCAGGAGAGCGACTGCTTGCGGGTCGCAAGTCGGAGCTGAGCTTCTGGAGCTCCAGAGCACGACACCAGCCGCACAGTACGACAGAGAAAGGTCTGTCTATGGAAGTAATTAACGCAATTTTAGACCCTGTTTTGGGATATCCTGTCGTATCGGATACAAGTAGTCTTACTAGCAAGGTGCCACAACGGGTCGTGAATAAACGTCCGTGTCGTTCCGTGTTCACAGCACGCAAAAGGAATGAATGACCTACATGTGCATGTAACTTTATGTAGAGCAGCGCGATTACAGCCTCACACCCCAAGCTCACCCCGCTTCGCTGTTGCGGTGCCGGCCGCCATGTGGTCGCGAGCCGTGCGACAGGGTATCAGCATGGCTCAAGTCGAGAACCGGTTTTGCCCCGCTTGACGTGCGTCGGCCTGCACTCAATTGCACGAAAATCAACAGCTCAAACGGAGCAAGTGCAAGTCTGTGTCGAGGAGACGGTCGCTGCCTCTCGAATTCGTACAAGAAAAGCTATTAGATTGTGTCAACAGCATTGAGAAACACTAACATCAGGGCTATTTATTCAAAGGGCTTCCATGAACATGAGGTCCGAGTCACCTCCGTCTCCGGAATTTGTGGTGTTGCCTCCATTGCTATTGTTGTTGCTGTGCCCACCACTTCCAGGACCGGAGCTGCTGTTGCTATCACCGCCCATAAAGCCATCCATGTCAAGCAGATCCATGCTCGAGAAATTGGTAGGCGAGAGGTCATTCGGAAAATTCATAAACCCTGACGATGAGCCTGAAGATCCCAGATTGGACGGCATTTGCAGCAGGCCACTGCTATCCATGCCTCCGTAGAGTGACTCATCCAAACTCAGTGACGACGTATCCGCACGCGATGTCGGGGCGGATTGCGTTTTTTGCGGCTGGGACTGTGCCTGAGATTGCTGTTGCTGCGGAGCCTGTTGCAGATTTTTTGTTTGCTGCTGAGGTTGTTGGTTCTGCTGCTGCGGCTGCTGAGGCTGCTGCGGCTGACGAGGTTGTTGGGGCTGTTGGGACTGTGTAGGCTGCTGCTGTTGCTGAGCTTGTTGTACTTGCTGGCTGTGCTGTGCTAGCTGCTGCTGCTGTTGGTTCTGTTGAGGAGTCTGATGAGCACCAGCAGGCTGGCCGTTCTGCGCCTGTTTAGGCGCGTTTGCTTGGTTGGCCTGCTGAACGGAAAGCTGCGCCTGGTTTGGTGGCGTTGGGCCTTTCTGCTGTTGCTGTTGCATCATTTGCTGGTGCTGCATCATTTGCTGCTGGCGAGCTTGAGCCTGCATTCGCTGTTGTTGCTGTTGCATCTGTTGGGCGCGCTGCTGCATCAGATACTGCTGCTGTTTTTGCTGGAGCGACATGTTCTGTTGGCCTTGCTGCATGAGCATAGCTCCATTGGGTCCACTCGAGGTATTTGCCGATGATGGTGCGCCTTCGACACTCGTAGGAGCACCAGTGCTGGCGGTGGGATTGGTCGAAGCAGAAGAATTCATACCAGTGGGGTTGGAGCCAGCGGCATTGGGAGTGAAACTACGTTTGTCCGTCTCCGTACGAAGCTTCTTTAAATACGGGTTCACAATCTTCACGATGTACTTGTACACCTTGTCCAGTTCCTCGATCTTGCGCGGCGCGTGCGTTGTCTTGTCCTCGTTCAAAATACTCGCGCATAGTTGCACGTAGCTAAGAAGGTACCGCAGCTTCTTCTTCTGCTCAGTCTCATCGTGGCCCTTCATGTGATCCACATACTTCTTGAACGCGCTGTGAACCTTTTCGACATCATCATGATATTTCGCCTTGAGTGCGGCATGTTGCCGCCAGTACTCCGCAGTCATGTCGCCGGGAGCTGTTGGGGCGCCTCCGTCGGGCTTGGCTGCCGTCCGTGGCGTCGTATTAGCCCCATTAGGCACTGCCGGGTTCGTAGGCATGCCGCCAGGACCCATTGCCATCGGCTTGCCCGGCTGGGGCTGCTGAGCACCAGGGTGAGCACCTGGACCACCGAACTGCGGGTGTCCCGGGTAGCCTGCAACCTGACTGCCATTCGCACCTGGGCGCTGGCTCAGGTTAAGCGTATTGTAATAGGAGAAGTCAAGCCTGGAGAGCATCCCCTGATTTGGCAGCGTTTGGGCTGCCATCACCGCGTTCATGTCCGTTTGCTGTGCGCGCAGCGACTTGAGGCGAGTGAAGATCTTGTTAATGTATTCTTCCTGTGTTCGTGACTCCTTGTACAGTGTCAGCTCATACCACGACACGTTCATCCAGAGTTTGATGCCAGGGACGGGGTCAGCAGATACGCGCACCATCTCGTTGTAGCTATGATCGTACAGACAAAATCATAAGGGCAAACACGTCAGCACACTAGAAGCAACAAGCAAAGAACAGCTACCTCTCGTACATCTTAGCAATGAGATTCGCGCGGTGCTCGCGCGTGAGCTGGATCCGCCAGTCCGCGCCGGCGGTGCCTTGCTGTGCCTGCATCCCTGGTCCAGCCGTCGCCGCAGCCGGGTTCATGGCGTTGGGATTCATCTTCATGGCCATGGACCCCATATTCATCTGGTTCATCTGGCCCATGTTCATCATCATTTGGGGCTGCTGCTGCTGCTGCTGAGGGACGCCGTACGCATTCATGGCGATGCCGCCATTCATACCCATGGCCATGGCCTGTGGGTTCGCGCCGTTCGCCCCGGCCATCGCCATCGACATGGGCATCGACATGCCGCCCTGCATACCCATAGCATTAACGGCGTGCGGGTCCATCGTCGGCGTCGGCACTCGAGGACGGCGAGAGGAGAAGAACTGCGGAAATGAATGCGGGTCACTTTCCGCGCGCTCGGGCTCCGTTCAAATGGCCGTCGACAACGTCGGCCGTTTTGCGGGAGCGACCACCGATTATCTATCTTGGATTGGCTGAAAATGAGCTCTTTTGACCCGATTATCAGCAAATCGCGCCAGCTTAACTGGACAGCCGTTCGTTTCTACCATCTGTCATTTATGCAAGTGCATTTGGTGGCGAGTGTCAGGGCGACCTAAACTGTATGTGAGTCGCGCTGCACCACTGCACATGTAAATTTTACGGCGCGTGTAGTGTCGCGTGCATGAATTCATGCATCAGACATCAGGCCCAAATCAATACGCAAAGCGAGAACTTGGACACATTGTCTAGGTATGAAAGGCTACTGCCACACACTCTTGATACTTCTAAAGGACAGTGGTGATTGGACGATATTTGCAATCGTCCCGCTCTATGTTCTGGGTACACTGTGCCAAGTGGAGGGTGGAGGTCGCCAACATCCGAGCATCAAAACGCCTTTAATTCCACTTTTGTAGGGATGACATCCCTTCTTCCTGCTCCAACCGCTGTGCTTGTTTCTGTCCAGAAGCGGTCGTTCGGCCGTGGGTGTACCGCACAGGGCAAGTGCTCACCGAAGTCTTATTAGGCAGAAAGCCCTACATAGAGTCGGTCGCTGTGTCCATCATGGCGCTCCTAGTTCGCGTGCTGCTAGTGCTGGCGCTGACGGCGACGTCCTGTACGGCTACTAACCTGGCAGACTCGATCCTTTCGGCCGTCGTGAACGTCCAGAAGTCCGAGGCCGTATTTTACGCGTCCAGCGCCGCGGAGGAAGGCTGGGGCGCGTCACTCCAAGCTCAGAAGCTCAAGGGCGGCGAGAGGCATGCGTTTTACCCGCTTGTATACAACGCAACGGGTCTGGGGGATGGCTACGGCTGCACGTCTAAGGATCAGCTACTAAATACCAGCAGCGGCAACGATTCCGCCTCGAGTCTCACGGGCTCCGCTAGCGCAGCGCTGCTTGGACTTCCAGCTGAGCCTTTCGTGCTGCTGGTGGACCGTGGTCGCTGCACTTTCGGAGAGAAGGCGTATTATGCTCAGGAACTAGGGGCAGCCGTTCTCATCGTTACGGACACCCTCGAGCAGCTTTACAACCGCTCCAGCGTTACGGGCGCCACTGAGGAGGAGAAGCAGATGGAGTTTAGCTGCTCGCGCGGCGCCGGCAAGGCGGCCTGGAACGTCGATATCACTGACTTTACCTCCAGCTCGTGGGTGGACAATGTCGATGTCCGCTCGTGCACAGGCAGCAACAAGTGTTCTTCTCACATGTGCGTGCCCTCGGGTGGCGCCGACAAGCAGGTGTGCTGCGCATGGGACATCCCTGACCTCATGGGCTTCGGCACTACGGACGTCGTAACCGACAAGAGCCTGGTGGAGGATATTGTCGTGGTACGAATCTCCATTGCCGACGGTGACTCGCTGAAGGCGATGCTGACATCCGGAAGCGAGGACGAGGACGGTCAGTTACTGGTATCGGTGTACGAGCGTGACCCGCCGCTAGTGGATCCTGCTCAGGTAATCCTCTGGCTTGTTGCCTGTGCAACAGTGCTGGTCGGGTCATACAAGGGTGCAGCCTACGAACGCACCAAGGCGCAGCTCAAGGCGGCGCTTATTGCTGCTGATGCGACCTCTTCGGACGCTATTACTCAAGCTCGAGTAGCTTACGAGGAACACGATGAACAGATTCCGGAGCAGGAGCAGCTCGACTTGAATTCCTGGCATGCGCTGGCATTCTTGGTGCTGGGATCGGGCTTCCTGGTGTTGCTGTTTTTCGTCGACGTTGTGATTGTCGTCGTGGTACTTTTCGGTATCGGTGCCGTGTCTGCCACTTTCCAGGCAATTTGGGAGCCTCTTATGCGACGTCTTCCGGTTAAGTGTTTGCACAAGCTGCCGTGGCGCGATGTATTGTGGCAATGGGAAGATTTGTTGGTGCCTGCAGTGTGGAGTGTTGGAGATTTGCTGGCGTTGGTGTTGTCTTTTGGGATTGCGATTTTCTGGTTTCTGACGCGCTTCCAGTCGTATTCGTGGATCTTCCAAGACATTTTCGGTATCTGCTTTTGCCTTGTGTTCCTACGAACTGCGCGTCTACCCAACCTGAAGGTGGCCACGGTGCTGCTGGTGCTAGTATTTATGTACGATGTTTTCATGGTCTTCATTTCACCCTACATTTTCCACGAGAGTGTCATGATCAAGGTGGCAAGTGGTGGGGCACAGAGCACTGCCACGGGTGGCGTCTCCAGCGGCTATTGTCTTCGTTACCCAACCGACACAAAGCATGACTGTCGCTCAGAGTCCATGCCGATCTTACTTCGAGTTCCCAAGCTGTTGGACTGGAGATCAGGTACTTCACTGCTAGGACTGGGAGACATTGTGCTGCCCGGCCTGCTACTGGTCTTCTGTGCGCGGTATGACTACGCTACACGTGGCCAATTGTTTGGACGTTTAACACCACCCCACGGCAAGATGTTTGCTCGACGACCGACCACCGATTTCATGACTGGCCCTACAACTGTAGCAGCTGCGAGCCGAGACCTGGACATGGGGGCTGAACTTGGCAGCGCTAAAGAGAGCTATCCATGCCGTCGTGGGCTGTTCTGCTTACTTATGTGGGGGTACACAATCGGCCTCCTACTAGCGAATGTCGCCGTCGTGGCCACAGGCAGTGGTCAGCCAGCGCTGATGTATTTGGTGCCTTGCACACTCGGTGTATTGGCAATCGTGGGTTGGAGACGTGGAATTTTGAACAAACTGTGGGAGGGTCCACCGGAGCTCATTCCTGGATACGCTCGTCGCGAGAGCATTTCGAGTAGAGGAGGAGGACTCGACATCAACGATGCTACTCGATTGCGAGGACTGAGCCTTGAAACTGGAAAGGCTACAACCAGCGACTTGGTACTTTTGCAACAGCAACATAACGGTACTCCTGTTTCTGCTTCCTATACAAGCGAGGATACACCTGTGGTTCGTGACAGCCAGTCTGGACCGCCCTTGAGGCTAGTATAACTTCGTTGTGCCTCTCACCTCGCTGTAAGCCATTTTGTTTCCCATGTAAAGCACCAAAGAGATTTGAAATATATGTGCGTTGTTTGTTTATGCTGGTCAACACTGCCACCGGTTTGGTGCAGCGATCAAATACCTTTCACCCACTCGTCATCTTCGCCCCATTCGTCGGCCGCATCGACAGCAGTAAGCTCATCGTCCAATTCAGCCGCGAACAACGCCGACGCCTCAGCAGCAGTCGGCAGTGATGAAGAAGAGGGTGCCGTTGCGGTTTGAGACGCAGGGGCCGCGCTTTTAGCTGCAGGCGGGGGCAAGACTACCGCACTCTTCTTAAACGTAGGCACCATTCCGAATTGCTGCAATCAGTTACGCATTAGTACAAGATTTCTGGCAGCAAACAAAACAGTACGTACGCTGAAAAGATCATCGACACTTTCTTCTTTCTCCGTGTCGGCGGTAACACCATGCGGTGCATGCGCCTCATCTGTCACGACTTCAAATGAATCGCTGGAGCTGTTGGATTCGACACTTGAAGGCAGCAAATCGCCTTTAGCCGCAATAGCAAGTTCGTGGACTGGTATGTGTTGCTGCTGTGGTGGGGGAGGGAGGGGCTTGCTAAGGTTGAAAGGCTTGGGGCTGCTGGGGCTTTGCCGCGGTGTAGTCGGGCGTGGTGCAGCGGGTGGGGCAGCAAATGGGTTCAACTGAGATGCCTGATTCTGTGTGGAGTTGCCTTCCCAGTCATCCCAGTTGTCACGATCATTGGCGAAAGAGTCTTCCTCATAGTCGTCACAGTACTCATCGTCGTCGTCCTGGCTGTGGCTAAATGGCTGCTCATCTGGCACCGGAGTGTACTGCACTTTGGGCCCCTTTGACCCAGCACTTCCAGTCTTACTTGGGCTCGAGCTCAGACTTGAGCGTCGTTTGCGTCCCCAGACGAATAGGAAGATACAGCAAATACCCGCCAGCACCATCAGAACTAGCGGGTTGGTGCCCTGACTCAGATACCCTGGAGCCTGTGTGTTAGCGGCATCATTCGTTACAGCATCCGATATAATCTCAGGCTCCTGAGTGCGTAGAGATGGCGTCGTCGTGGTCTCTACTGATGCAGGTTCTGTCTTCTGCGGCTCAATTGGCGTTTCGGTCGTCGGCGCTTCTGTGGTCGGAATCGCCGTCGCCACAAGCACCTGTGTAGGCGCAGGTATATCTTGCTCCTCTTTGCCAGTCGCGTTATCCAAGTCCAACACTGGCTCCTCCATCGGGTCCTTCTCCTGATTCGTCCCTTTTTCACCTTCGTCCGCCATTACTGGCGAAGTCGTAGGCGCTTCCGTCACCAGCACCAGCGCCTCCGCATTCGGGTCCTCCTGTGCATTCGTTCTGTCTGCAACCTTCATCGCAACGTCGGCCAGTTCTCCGCCTACCACCTCCTCTCCCACTGCATCTGCTGGTTCGTCCTCGTCGCCCACAACAGCCTCAGCGTCGCTCTCTGTGCTTCCCAACGGGGTTTCAACGGCGTTTACCAGCGTCCAAGTCGTCTGCAACGTCGCAATAGCCGCAATTGTCGTCCGAACCCCAGCGTAAAGTGGGGATTTCATCTGCTGCCGCATCTTGATGCCCCGCCAAGCAATCTCCACGCCAGAAAGCTTCAAATATTATTTTCTCCGAACGCTCAACTACCGAAACTCATGATATGCATTTTAGAAGGTTTTCAGTAATAATACTCACCGAAATAAAAATCATTTTTTTTTTTCATTCCAAAGTGAAGTTCATGGACTCGGAACTGGAGACGGAACTGCGGCGCGGGCTGCTGGCAGAACCCGGTGACAACAGGAAGAATGAACCACAGCATGCTCGACGGAAACAAAAGTCTTCTATGGGTGCAGTGGAGCGCCTGGTGCTGTCGCCCTGGGAGAAGTGGGCCGCGCACGGCCGCTTCCCGTACAAGTTGACGCTTCATGTGGTGCTGGTGCTCGTCACGTTTGCGCAGATGCAGCTCTACGACGCGCAGAACGCTGCTTATATGCGTGCGTCGCATCGCAATTGGTGCGTCGTATTAATGCTTGTCGCTTTGTTGAATGCAAGTGATTAACTGTGCGTTGATGCGGATCCAGGGCGTTCTTCTTCCTTCCACCTGCTGCGGAGATCGGTGTCGTGTACGTATCCTTTTCATACTACTAACTTGCCAACTGCATGTATCTAAGTAGCTGTTGTGTGAATATGTACGGAGCAGACCGCGCTTCCAACGGGATTTATTCACGATCAACCGCACGATGACAGCGGCGCACTACTTACGGGACGCCTATTTCTCGATCGGCAATGCCTCCGTTGCAAATTACGAGTATCTGCGCACATCTGCTGGCGAAATTCAGCCATTGAAGTTGATAGTCAGTCGCGTGTTACCTCACGGCGACTTGGAGACGCACGAATATCTCGTTTCTCAGGATAATGAGACGGTGGGTCCTTTCGACCCGAAAATGACACTGTGGCAGAAGAAGCACTTATTCCGGTCATTGCGGGCCGTCAGGTTTTCGTTCCCGCTGCGTGATCACCAGTTCGGGGATTTTTACGAGGAATGTTTTGAGTGGCAAGTGAATGTGGGGTTTGAGGTCATCGAGAGCGCGCAGATTCACGTTCAACTGGAGGACTGCGAAGTTTCACGCTGTACAAGCACACACCCACGTCCGCTTTGGACAACGGCTAGGCAGAGCTTTGTGTGGATGCACCTGGTGGTTGCGATCGTTTCAATTCTGTACATGACCCTTAGTCTGAAGGCTCTACGGCGATCCTTTCATGTGTGCGTTCCGCTTTTTAATTCTCATTGTTTATGAGTGAATGATTTAACCATGTGTCTCGTTATGCACGAAAGTATGGCACGAGCCAGGGGGCTACTGAGGGATCACGCCAAAGACAGTCAAGAAGGGCACGACACAGGGCTGCATGAAGTCACTGCTGGTGAAAATGATGATGACCACTCGCAGCGTTTCGTCAGGCGACAACAACCTTTGAAATCGTGGATTGATATCCCATTTACGCTAAAGCTCAAGCTTCTCAACGGCTTGTACGTCAATTACTCCTGCTATTTGTTGCGATAATGGAGCTAACGATGTTTAAATTGCTGTGCTACAGTCAACTTCTCGTGTGTATCTCGTTGGTGCTGCTACTCTCGAGCACCATGTGGAGCTTATTTTTCTTTGAGGCACACATGCCAATTCGATTTTGGCATCGACTACTGCATGCGACAGCATTGCTGCTGCTCTGGAGTTGCCTGGTGGGGTACCTGGAGCACAACCAAAATATCTATTCAATTGTACTGACGCTCAAGTGGGGAACACCGCGCGTGCTGCAGTTTTTGTTGGGCGTCTCCCCGATCTTCTTCGGGTTTGCGCTCTTTGGTACCATTTACTTCGGCAACAAAGTCGAGGAGTTCGGTACCCTCAGTGCTTCAATGATTACATTGTTTTCGCTCATGAATGGAGACATTATTATGGACACTTTTGACGCGATGGAGCTTCACCGCTTCGCCGTCTCCGGAAAAGTGTACCTGTACTCGTTTCTCTCCTTGTTCATGTACGTGGTGCTGAACATTTTCATCGCTATCGTGGAGGAAGCCTTCTTCGCCACTCAGTCTACGCGCCGTCGGCTAAGTGACTTGCTTTCGGACCCTCGCGTATCTCGCGTCAACGTCGCCAAGGAGTCCGATATCTCAGCTGAGATGATGCAAGCACTACTCCAGCTCATGGACTCCGAATAAAGCGCGTTTATTGTTAGTTAGTTGATGCATGCTTTGTTGGATTTAGCTATGGGCTACAGCTCGATCGACCATGGCACTCGATTACTCTCCTAGCACCTCAGTAGCAAGTTTGGTGACATCGTCGTCGACCTGCACGACGTGTTTGTGCAGGGATTGACATTGCTCCTGCAACGTGGTGATGTGGCCTCGTTGGACATTCAGACACTTGTTGAGTCGCTCGATCTCCTCGCTAGCAGTGTTGAGCTTCTTCTGGTAGTCAATGCGAAGCTTGTGAAGCTCCTCATTCGTACGGTCCGTGATTTCCTCGATTTTGGTCAGCAGCAGCGACTTATCGGCTTGGTGGATGGACATGAGCTTCTGGATCGTGTCTTCGTGGGACTGCACCTTGCACTCGAGCGAGTACAGTTGATCCTTGACACTCACGCGGCCGCCATTGGTGACGGACGTGCTGGAATTGCTGGGCGACATGATACGCGACGATGAGCGGCGGATCTCCCTCGACGGCGACTGAGCCTGCATCTCATCTTCAATGTCGGCGAACATCCTCTCGCTCTCCATGGAGATCTTCATACTCTTCATGCTGCTGGTTCCGGACAAACGCGATTCCATGGCTGGACTGGGTTCGAGACTGGAAAAGCGAGAGATCGAGCGCTGGAGAGAAAATTGGAGATTGAGCCGTACAGCGGCTCTACCGCTCAACGAGCAAACCAACGAGCATATCGACCCTCCCATTATACACGTACACAAGCCATGGATCAAGCTACGCCATCTTTAGCTTTTAGAACGCCAAAGTTATAAACACCGTCGCTCATGCTCGGATAAGAGTGACAGGCTAACACGCATATTTAGCACTTCAACCACAGATTTGAATCAACCTCGGAAGAGGGATAATAAAGTACGCCGGGATGAAACGAGAGTAGATGGCTTCGTGGCGGCCTTGCCTAAATAGTCCCAGTTAAAATTCAATAGACTTCTTGCGTGGGTACGGAGCGCTTCCACCGGTCTCAATGTCTGAGCCCTCAACGGTCAGGTCGCTGGAGAATGAGTCCATGTCACTTGAAATGGAATAGCTGCTAAAAGACGGGTAGGCCGAGTCGCTGCTGTTGTCTTGCGCACGGGCGGGTCCCAGCAGCGCAGTGTTTGGTGTCGTGCTAGTGTCCACTCCTTGAGAATAGTCTGACGAATGAGCTGAGTCGCTGATGGGGGAAAACGCGCGCTCTTGATGTTGCACTACGATTTCGGTGTCCGTCAGCGTGCTGCTCATGGGGTTGCCTGCGTACGTATGGTAGCTTGCGCCTGAGAACCCAGAGATCTGAGACTGGTTCGTGTCTTGCGAGCGTGTTGTAGTCCTTGCTGCACTCTCGCGGGTAGCAGTTCTTGCTTGGCTATCGCGGACGGCAATAGGCAGCATGTTGATGTCGTCCTTGGGCTGCGAGCGACTCTGTTCTAGTGACTGCACCACCTCCCTGCGATTGTCACCGAGTTGCGGTCGATGTTTGAACCAGTTGAAGATGAATATCAACAGTCCCACCACGAAGGCAATTGCCAACCCGATGAGCGCCCACTGCCACGCCTTCAATCCGCCACCACTGCTATCACCGCTTGCCAAAACGCGTGCAATATCTGCACCACCCACTGATGTAGATCTTGCTCCTAAATTGGACGACACAAACGCTGGTAAACAGCGAAATAAAAAACAAAAAGGCTGTGAACAACGCTGCAAGAAACCACTAGCTCACGTCTACGTCGATCGCACCTTGTCCGCATTGAGTCGCGTTCTCGGCAGCGTCACAATCGAAGGTCGCACTTCGATTGAGGCATACCCCGTACACGTTTTGGTCGCGTTCGAGTTTCCTGCACCTGCACGCTGTCTGGCACACGGTCGACAGCTTTGAAGAGCCCTCCACAGCGCATGCCACGAGTGTGCTACCTGCTGAGACGTACAACGCACTCGCCGGCAACGAGCACACCGCCACCTCGGAGACAGCATTGCGCACGGATAACGCCAGCATTATAGCAGTCGTCCTCGCACAGCGCCGCATGACCGCCGCTCCTTTTCCGCACGGTATTGTGACACGGCTGCTTTACTTCACCCACGTACGGTACCTTTGCAACCCTTGAATCAGCTAAAAATGTTAAAAATGGCAGCAGGTCCACATTGGAGAAACGAGGATGTGGCACAGCCATATTCTACATGTAAAAGCAAAAAATCAGGTCAACTGTCGTGTACCAGTTTTCTACCGATATTTTGTTTTGCTCAAATGACTGCAACGATTTAACGGAGACCTTTCACATCGTCCACAGCTACGAAGATACGTACATGCACTTGCACAACTTCCTTCGCTACGGAGTGGCAGTTCATCCGCTGATGGACTTGCGCAGCACATGGAAAACAACGTCACGGGCTTCAACCAAATGATGCAACGTGATATTTCGTACCGGTATGTCACCGGTATTAGCGATGGGTTCCTGACGTGGTGAACGTGGGGCCGAGATTGTGTGGTGTGTGGTGGTTGGTGAGTATCTTCCCAAGCCGTTTACGCAGCGCCTGCCAGAACGCAATTCGAGCCACGCCCCGCAGACGCTTCTATCCGAATCGCCATGGCCGCTGAACTTTGGGCTACGTACAAGCAATGGGCTGACACCCAGGAGACGCTCTTCCTGGACTGGGCCGACCCGTCCGGCCAGTACAAGCTGTCGCCCATGCAGAACCTGCCCGGCGCTGACTTCGCCACAGCCTTCGCCATCTGCGTCGCCTACGTCTCCTTCGTCGTCATCGGCACGGTGAGTTAGTCAACCATCTAGGTCTGATTAAAATTTGGATGGTGCAGATGATCTAACCACACCGTTTCGACTTCCTTAGCTCGTGATGAAGGCAGGTGTTCCGGCCATCAAGACCAGCCCGCTGCAGTTCCTTTACAACCCGCTGCAGGTCGTGCTGTGCTCGTACATGTGCATGGAAGCCGGCATTCTCGCCTACCGCAACGTACGTTTGCCACTCCTTTTGAACTTGATTAAGTCAACTAGTAGCTCACTCTTGTCGTGTGCATCTCTTCTTGACACTACAGGGCTACTCGGCCACGCCGTGCAACGCTTTCAACGCGGAGAAGCCCGTCATGGGCAACGTCATGTACATGTTCTACCTGTCCAAGATCCTGGACTTCTTTGACACGATCTTCATCATCCTCGGCAAAAAGTGGAAGCAGCTCTCCTTCCTGCACGTGTACCACCACCTGACGATCTTTGCGGTAAGTGCTGTTGCTTTGAAGACGCTTCATGTCGGAAGTGTCTAACGCGTAGTCCCTCCTTGTTGCCCTGAACAACAGATCTACTTCATGAACTTCCGTGTGGCTTACGACGGTGACATCTACGCCACGATCATCCTGAACGGCTTCATCCACACCATCATGTACATGTACTACTTCGTGAGCGCGCACACGCGTGACATCTGGTGGAAGAAGTACCTCACGGCTATGCAGTTGATTCAGTTCGTCACGATGAACGTGCAGGGATACCTCATGGTCTCGCGCTCGTGCGAGAACTTCCCCCACAAGGTGCCGGTCATCTACCTCGTCTACATCCAGTCGCTCTTCTGGCTGTTCATGAACTTCTTCATCAAGTCGTACTGCGCCAAGCCGCGGAAGTCGTCCAACAAGAAGAAGACGCAATAGAGAGCGAGTGGCCCCGAAACTTGCTCGTAGATGACGCCAGCCGACGTCTCCAGTGTGCGGGACTTGCGTATGCTGGTTGTGCCTCAGGTGGCTATGGCTGTTTGTTGTGTGCGAACGTTTTGAGATCAATACAACGTCGACAGGGGTGGGAAACTACACCTGCGGCCTTTATCAGCAGCAAACTGTACTGTTTCGTGTAGAAGGTGTATCCTTCGGCGCACATGTACCATTACTGGTGGTCATGGCTTGCCCCTTTTTGCTAGTAAGTTGCTTTGCTGCTGTACCGGTACATGTACATGTAATAGCTCTAAAAGGTGTAACATGTAGGTGTCCAGGCTCTTGACGTTCAGTATCGCCGACACCGTGCATGCATGTGTAGTACGTGTATACAGTACATGTACCGCTAAATTGGCGTCGACATGATTTTGTCTACATGTACAGACTCCTGGCAAGAACATGGAAATGCTGGGCTGTCCGGTGTCGAGATGGTGGACAACATCCACCGCCGGTACATGGTACTGTAGTCAGTCCCGTGGGTGGCGAGCGCTTGAGTCAGTGGTGTGATGTGAGGTGCACTTGCACCGTGCACAGCGCGAAACGGTCTGCTCCTGTCGAACTTGATACGGCGCAGCTGACTCCGAACTCGCTGTAGTCGCGACGTGGCGTTTATGTCTTACCGGCGCGCCGCCAAGTACGTGGCAAGGCAGCGCTTGATGGGCATGCAGTCGCTGTGGTGCTCCTAAAGAGCGGTGGATACACAATGTGCACTTCAACTTGTCAGTTTAATCGGATCTTGAAACGGAACGGATGGTCCATGTTCGTATGTCCACGATAGCCAATCAGAGCCTGCCACCCACCTTAGTGGGACACTTCTACGCGTCCAGCGTAAAGCACCGCACTGGTTGTGCCGTTGCCGGGATCACCACCACCGGGTTCCTTCGCTTGCACGGTGGTGCGGTGCCTTTCCAGTGCACGGCTTGAGCTTGTATTCGCTTTCAAGTTTGCAGAGAATCGCGACGTCTGACACTGCATTGCAAGTTGTAAGTGAGAACACGTGTATCCGATGTTAACAGAGCCCATTGCAGATTGCAGCAATTCATTATGCACCGAGCTTTCGCTTCGGTGCCGGTCGAGGTCGAATGGAGTAAGCCGTGCTGCAGCAACCGACAAACTTAGGAGCACTCGCGATTCGCGAAAGCTTGCTGCTTCGATTACCCCCCTTCGTGTGCAGAAATCGCCAGTTAGATTGTATCCATCGTGCCGGCTGTTCCAGTTCAAACTTGCATAACGCGGCCCAAAAACTCCGACAATCGATGCAGCGAGCACCCTCTGTGCTCAGCGTGAATCCGAGCGGCGGCGCCGCGGCAACCAGGCCTGTACCCAGTGGATTCATTCCTCCAGTGCGACACGCTATTCAATAGCCTATTGCGCGGCAGCGAGCATTCGTTTTTCAACAACCTGCCGCCGTCTGCTCGCAGGGGTGCTGAAGTCGATGCTCGCACTGCGGCTCCTCAAGGTCAGCCGGTGCGGTGGCCGCTGCGCTGCTGGCAAATGCGCTAACTCGGCCGCTGCTTGGACTACTGGACACGGACCAGTCGGTGCTGCGTGCCACGCAGGTCCCGCCGCAAGGCTGGCGCGTAGATCGTGCCTTGACAAGCAAGCCCGGCGACGTTGCTCGCGACGACGTGTCAGACTTGATGTTGAGGAGTGGGCCCTGAGCTCCTATTGGCCCGGCGCTGTATCCATTTGCCCCGGTTCTACTCTTCAAACCCTCTTTGTATGATACCTCTCTGTAGCAGATCGGCTGCGGTGCTGCCGGTCGAAAACAGTCCTACAAAGGTCAAGTCAATGTGGTGGCGAAATCAGACATACCTTCCAGAATTGATACGCTGACACCCTCGACGTGCGCTTTGAATGGCCGCCAGCCGAGTGACCGGTATCATGCCGGACCTTTGCAGCCTTGCCCCCCCGCGAGTCACTTCGGCTTTTTGGTGCCACAACGCGATCGGCCCCCACCCCAGCAGCAAGACCTTTTCAGCAGATCGACACGATGGCCACCGCACTCCTCGAGAGCTACAAGCAGTGGGCTGATGGCATGGACGTCATGCTCATGGACTGGGTCGACCCTACCCTGCGCTACCGTCTCTCACCCATGCAGGACTACTTCCTCGCCGACTTCGGCACGGTCTTCGCGGTCTGCGTTGGATACCTCACCTTTGTGGTGGTGGCTACGGTATGTTCACGTTTTGCGATTGGTAGCTTTACTTGCAGTGGCAATGCACGACGACTGACGAATATCTCGTATCTACTGCCTTACGCAGCTCGTTATGAAGTCGGGAATGCCCGCACTCAACACGGCCCCGCTCCAATTCATTTACAACCCGATCCAAGTCGTGCTGTGCTCGTACATGACCGTCGAGGCCATCCTGCAGGCCCGCCGCAACGTACGTACCCCACTCAAGGGATCTCCCTCTGCAGTAGACCACGTACTGACATGCTCCTTTTGTTCCCACGTCTCGTAGGACTACTCGGCTACCCCGTGCAATGCCTTCAACCACGAGAACCCTGTCATGGGCAACCTCATGTACATCTTCTACCTGTCCAAGGTGCTCGACTTCTGTGACACCTTCTTCATCGTCATGGGCAAGAAGTGGAAGCAGCTCTCGGTGCTCCACGTGTACCACCACGTCACTGTCTTCTTCGTAAGTCTTTTTCTGCTCTTCCCCCCATGCTTGTGCCCATTCCGGGCCCTTCCACACCAATCGTGTTCACGGCACTGACCTGGCTACTTTCCTTTGCCATTTTCTAGTGCTACTGGGCCAACTTTCGCACGTCCTACGATGGCGACCTCTACATGACGATCGTGCTTAACGGCGGCGTGCACGCCATCATGTACATGTACTACTTCGTGAGCTCGCACACGCGCGAGATCTGGTGGAAGCCGTACCTGACGACGGTCCAGATGATCCAGTTCCTGCTCATGAACGCCCAGGGCTACCTCATGGTCTCTCGCTCGTGCCCCGGCATGCCGTACAAGATCTCTGTCATGTACCTCATCTACGTGCAGTCGCTGTTCTGGCTCTTCATGAACTTCTTCATTGTGAACTACTGCCTGAGCTCGCGGAAGCCCAAGGCCGTCGAGGCCGAGAAGAAGAAGACGCTGTAAATGAGTTGAGTCGATCCGTCTGTGGAAGGAGCAAGCAAGCAAGCGGCTGGGCGGGACAAGCGTGCGGTTTCTTTTTTTTCTTTGATTGGGAGGCATCACGGCAGCGGGGGCAGGTGCGTCCCTCAAACCCGCTGCAACCCGCTCAGGCTGGCCCAAGTGTATCTTCTTATCGCCAACGTAGGGTCTCCAATCCACAATAATGGCAACACTAATACTACGACAGTTCCTGAATGAAATCATCTTCCTCCATGCTCGCATGCCACCTACCACGGTGACGTAGCGAAGCCATGTTACGAAAAGGGACAGCGAACACAGCGCAACAGTACAGGTACAATGTACCTGTAGGCGCTGCGGCTGTGCAAGCATGCTATTAACCGGTAGCAATACGTTGCAATGGGATCATTAAACAAAAGGTGTATTATACATGTAGACATCACTGGGGCCAAGTGTGTCCTTCTTGATCGTGCTTCCGCGACGTCAGAACTACATGTATACTACGTGATCTTATAGGGAGGACTCGGCTGTAATGATTGGAACTGGTGGCAAGTCGCATTCTGAATACTAGAACGCGGAGACAATTACATGTACTACAGTAGTACTTCGAAGTACCGGTACATGCATTATAATACTGTACGTCTGCGTTGGTTGCTCGCATCTGCTGCTGCACGCGGCCAAGTGACTCGAGTCACCTGAGTCACTGGAGTTGAGGGTAATCGGTCAGATTATCCGACGGCTAAACTCATCCTCGATTCTGATTGGAAGAGCTTTCTAGACCCACACCGATTGGTCCAGGTTCTGCCCATCTTGAACCGCTGTCCAAAATGCGTGGCCGGCGTACGTCACACCTCAAGTCTCCTCCGACACCCGAGACGATGCCGCTGCCGCTCCCCACGTCCGCCTTGGAGCGCCTGGACGCGCTCGCCGAGACCTACGGCACGCCGTTGCAGCTCTACGATGAGCAGCTGATCCGCGACAACGCGCGCCGCCTGTTCGCCGCCTTCCGCGCGCACTTCCCGGACTTCCAGCAGTTCTACGCCGTCAAGGCGCTGCCCAACCCGGCCATCCTCAAGCTGCTGCACCAGGAAGGCTGCGGCATGGACTGCAGCTCCTCGGCCGAGCTCCACATCTGCAAGGAGCTGGGCGTGCCCGGCGACCAGGTTATCTTCACCTCCAACTTCACGGCGCAGAAGGACCTGGCCACGGCCTTCGACCAGGGCGTCATCTTAAACCTGGACGACGTGTCACTCGTCGACAGCCTCGTGGCTGCGCGCGGCAAGTGCCCCGAGCTCATGACGTTCCGTCTCAACCCTGGCCTCGGCCGCACCGACTCGGAGACCAAGTCCAACGTGCTGGGCGGTCCGGACGCCAAGTTCGGCGTCCCCCCGTTCCAGATCGTCGAGGCCTACCGTAAGGCGCAGCAGGCCGGCGCCAAGCGCTTCGGTATCCACATGATGACGGGGTCGTGCGTTATGAACCAGGACTACTGGCGCGAGACGGTCACGGTGCTCTTCAACACCATCGTGCTGCTCAAGAAGGAGCTCGGCATCGAGTTCGAGTTCATGAACATCGGCGGCGGTCTCGGCATCCCGTACCGCAAGGACCAGGAGTCCGTGAACGTTGAGGCCATCGCTAAGATGCTGCGCGAGGTGTTCGACGAGGCTATGAAGGAGCACGGACTGGAGACGCTGCCGCGCCTGTGCATGGAGAACGGCCGCTTCATGACCGGCCCGTTTGGCTGGCTTGTCACTCGGTGCGAGGCCATTAAGGAGACCTACGGACGATACTACGGCGTCGACGCTTGCATGGCGCATCTGATGCGACCGGGAATGGTGAGTTTTTAATTTGTTGCAAGCAGTGGAGAAGCTTTGGACTAAATTATTTGTTTGTTTTGCAGTATGGTGCTTACCACGAGATTAGCATCCCCGCCCGCGAGAACGAGGAGGTGACTCCTTCCCACGTCGTGGGAACGCTGTGTGAGAACAACGACTGGTTCGCGAAAGACCGCCCGCTGCCCAAGGCGCAGGTGGGAGACCTGTTCGTCATCCACGACACCGGTGCTCACTCGCACTCGATGGGATTCCAATACAACGGCAAGCTTCGTGCCCCTGAGGTGCTTCTGCGTTCGAACGGTGGTGACTCTCTCATGTACGTATCTTCCGACTGGTAGAATATTGCGGAGGAAAGCGTATGGACTAATGTTTTCGATTTATTTGCAGTCGCGAACGCGAGACGTACGAGTCCCTGTACGGCAACTGCGTCCTGCCTGCAGACTTGTAATCTCAATAATGGCGGCGATAGACAAGCGTGAAGGTGCATCATTTCCAGCTCCCTAAACTACGCTTCAATCCATTTCCCATTCGATCCTGCAAGCGGTGTGTATGGAAATATTGATGTGTATGAAAATGTTACCTATGCCTGAAGGTGGAAACGTGCTGTCTAGCCTCCGATACCTCGCGCCACGCCCTTCTCTTCGCTCTGCTGGCCTGCGAAGTTATTGAAGATCTGCTCAAGTGTGGTTTGAGAGACGGCATACTCACGGACCCCGAGCTGCTGCTTGCTGCCTTCAACGCGTCTGAAGACGCTCGCTAACCGCGGCACCTGACCTGTGAGCTTATAGCGACAGAGATCGTTTTGCCGCTCGAGAAGCTTCACTCCAGTGTTGCCGTCGGCTGCGAAGCTCTCGCGCAGGAAACCATCCAGTGCCAGGAAGCGCTCCTCCGCTGCCCACCACGCACAAAGCATCCCGAGTCTCATGGTGCCGTCACGCTCGAGCACCGCGGCCAACGCGTATCCCGTGGCGTGGCTCATCACGATTTTGTCGGCCCAAGACGCGTTGCCCAACGCGTCGCATTTGGCCTGCAACTCTGCGCGAGGGAACGTCGTCGTCGAGGCGCTGCCACCAAACACCGAGGCCACGCGCGCGTCGATGTCGTGTGTGGGCGTGCCCATCAGTTTAAGCTCCAGCATGAGGCCGTCTCCAAAGCGGTTCTTCAGGTGTTGGACACTGCCCAGACACCGAAGTCGGCCGCCCACCATGATCCCAACACGCGTGCAGAGCGCCTCACACTCCTCCATGCTGTGCGTCGTGAGGATGATGGTCGATTCCTTCCGCTCCGTGGAGATAGCAGCGATGACGTTCCACATGAAGCGACGGGAGACCGGGTCCATGCCGGTCGAGGGCTCGTCGAGGAAGATAATGGGCGGCGACCCGATGAGGGCGATGGCGACGGACAGTTTCCGCTTGTTACCGCCACTGAGCGTGCCTGCCAGCTTGTTCTCGAAGTCGTCCAGGTTCATCTGGTGCATGAGCGACTTCACGACGTTGTTCAAGTCCGCGCGCGATACGCCTTTGATACGGGCGAAGAGCTCCAGGTGCTCTCGGACCGACATGAGCTCGAACAATGCGTCGAACTGCGGGCAGTAGCCGATCAATCGACGCACCTCCAGTTGTTCACTGAGGATGTCAAAGCCACCGAGTTTCCCGCTGCCTGAAGTCGGCAGGATGTCGCCTGTCATCATCTTCATGGTCGTGGTCTTGCCAGCGCCATTGATGCCCAAGTACCCGAAGCACTCGCCCTTGGGGAGGCCGAACGACAGGTTGCGGACCGCCACCTTGTTGCCCTTGTAGATCTTGCGGATGCCTAGGAGCTTCACTGCGTCACCGTCTGCGCCACCGCTGCGCACACGCTCCGCTTCTCGAGCCACGTCTTCATCTTCCTCGTAGGGGGCATCGTTCAGAACGGGGTCTTTAAAGATGGCCGCCTTGATCTTGGGGAAGCTCAGTAAAAAGTCGATACCAACTGCGACGGTGAAGAAGAAGATGGCGTCCAGAGCCAAATACAGCAGCTCCCAGCCCATGACGTCCATCTTGAAGGGACTAATGGTTTTCGATGACAGTCCCATGGCAGCTCCGATCTCGCTCAGACACTGGTTTAGCAGCGCACTGCCGAGATTGAAGAGCGGACTGAGTCGCCAGAAGAACTTGAGCACTTTGTTGGCGTCCTTACTGCTCGCACTGATGACGTCCAGGATGAAGGAAACCACCATGAGCACGACGCCCAGGAGGAAATTGGCCATGATCGTGTACGTCTGTGCGGACGCGTGTTCCTTGAAGAAGTACGAGAGGCAGTACGTGAATGGGCAGATCGCGAAGCCGAACAGGATAAAGAGCAGCACAATTGCAGAGAAGGTCTCGCTCGTGCAGCTCACGCAGTCGTTGCCCGTGAAAGCCGCGATATCGAAGATCTGGATGAGCACGATGGCCGCGATGAAGGGCACGACGTACGTGAGCAGGTCCCAGAGGTAGTTCGCGAGCCAGAACGCGGGGAGACTCACGCCCGACACGAGCTGCTGGTGCTTGGAGTTGTGTTCCGCCTGCTTCTCCTTGACCAAGAACCCGACAATGGACGCTGGGAAGAAGGCGAACGCGATAACGATGAAGATGCACGCAGTGAAGGCCAAGAAGGACCCGAACAGCGCCTGTGTGGCTGCCGTCATGGGCAACGGGTACGTGTTCACCTTCAGCGTCACGTCAGCCGAGCCACCGGCCATGAACCGATAGAGAGCTTGGTCGATCAACGCCTTGAAGATCACAGCTCCGTGTGCAGCGGTGGTGTTGACGAACAGGTGATAACCAAACAGTTGCTCGCTTCCAGAGGCATGAACGAGATAGCCGCCGTACTGCCCGGTAACTGGGGTTTGTGTGACTTTTGTCATGTCTTGGTCGGTCTTTCCAAAGGCTCGCTGGTAGATTTTGTCGCCCATACGCAGACACAACTCGTTGCTGTGTGGGTTACTGGAGCTCGTGAGTTCTGCTTCGCTGTAGTTCACTCCAAACACTGACGTGGGGTAAACCGCGTACGGGGGGGACGCGATCTCGGCGTTCGTGAAAGGAGACGACTTGCCACCGGTGAACAGCGAGTCCATCGTCTGTGAGCACCAATTGAAATCGTCCGCCTCGCAGAAATACGGCACACTGGGCGTCTTCGCCTCGAAGTCGTCGGTGCTGAGTGCCACCTTGACGTCTGACCGGGTGAGCGCACTCGTCTTGAGGATAATGAACCCAGCGGCGAGCAGCGTCACCGGTAGAAGCGCACTGAAGATGATGACTCGACGGTCGCGTTTCGCGATCCGGAAGCGCTTGAGCAGCAGAGCCGACAGGTGAACGAGGAACATGGTGAAACCAGTCAAATTAGCGATGGATGGACCACCGGGAGGCAAGGCCGAGTCGGGACTCGCGGCTTTGTTCAGTGTGTGCTGGTTGTCCTCGTCATTCGCTTCCGCCACTTTGATGAACACTTCTTCAAGCGTAGTGACGCTAATGCCGTACGAAAGCACGCCAAGTGCCCTCATTTTCTCGTCCAGTTCCTCAAAAAGCTGCGGGAACGAGGCGGTGCTGTCCAATGGCAACTGGAAGGCGATCTCCGCGCCGACGTTGCTCAAGACCTTGGCAGCCGGTACGCGAGACGTAATGAGAGACTGGAGCTGAGCGTCTTTGCATGGAGCAGCAGGGTCACTGCTCTTGACCAACGTGAAGTTGTAGCCAGCGCCGTACCGATTCTTCAAGAAGAGCGACGAACCGCAGCAACGCAGTTGACCCTCAGCCATGATGGCGATGCGGTCGCCGAGGATGTCGGCTTCGTCCATGAAGTGGGTCGTGAGCACCATGACGCGGTTGGCCCGGTTGTTCAGCAGGATTTCCCACGTGCTGCGTCGACTGTACGGGTCCATTCCACTCGTGGGCTCGTCCAGGAACACCAGTGAGCTGTCGCCAAGCAGACAGATCGCTACCGACAGCTTCCGCTTCATTCCACCGGAGAGAGACCCAGCGAAGACACGGCGTTTCTCAGTGAGCCCAACTTCCGTGATCTTAATGTTCACTTCCTCCCGAAGCGCAGCACCGCGGTAACCTTTCACTCGTCCGTAGAAGAGCAAGTGCTCCTCGACGGTGAGCTCACTGTACAGCACGTCGTGCTGGAAGCAGAGGCCCAAGGACTGCCGGATGTCGCCCATGTCATGTACCAGAGAAAGCCCACGGAAAGAGGCGTCACCTGAAGACGGAGCGATCATACCCGTGAGCATCGAGATGAGCGTGGTTTTACCAGCTCCGTTGTGTCCCAATAAGCATGTGATCTGGTCCTTGTACATGGCTAAACTCACTCCTCGAACGGCGCGTTTGATGCCTCCCGGCACGACGAACTCCTTCTTGATGTCTCGGATCACCAGCGCCTCCCCCGTGCGTTCTTGGTTGCGTAACTCCTCACTGGCGACCTCCATGTTTGGGCTGTCGATATCGAGGACTGAGTGGCTTCCCACGACGTTGTTGGCCACGTCGTTGACTTTACTTGTACCCCTCGCACGCAGAGCTCGGATCCAGTAACTCGGCTGCAAGGGGAAGTACCATTTCTCCACTGTACCGTATTCACGTGGAATAACGCGTTCCAGGTAAAGCCCCACGATGGTGTAGAGGAAGACGTCGAAGAAGAGCATCCCCACTGCAGAAGCGAACTTGAAGTTGTTGACGACTGTACCGGACGAGGCGAAGCTGATACCGACACCGGTGGACTCTGCAGTGGCCAAAGTCTGCACTCCGAAGGCTAAAGCCACCGGTGGCAGTAGACACGCTCCCGTTTTGGAACCGATCGACGATGTCGACGAGAAACCACTGGAGACGAAGTACATGAAGAAGAAGAGCACCATCCCAGCGAAAGAGCCTGTGCGGGAACGGGAGAAGAGTGTGCTCATGAAAAAGCCAAAGGAAAGCACACTGAGCGAGAAGAGCAGGAAGAAGATGAAGATGAGGACGGGGTCGCTGTTCGGGAAGAGGCCGGCGGTGCTCGCGATCGCCTGCAGGATGGCGCTCAGAGTGAAGATGATGAAGTACGTGATGTACCAGGACAGAATGATGGCGCTTTCGGACATGCCCAGGATCTTGAGATACTCGCGCGAACGGGTTTCCTTCTCTTGGATCAGCACCACCAGCACGCGGGATATAGCGTAGAGATACGCCAGAATGAACACGAGCGGGAACACAGTGCTCACTTGGTCGTAAAACGGGGCTGAGAGGAAGTTTTCAATCGGAAAAGGAGCGACTGTCGTGGCGAAATACGGCTGCGGAGCTTGGCGTAACGGGACAAGAAGCTGTTCACGGGAAGCAGGGGATAGCAGCGTTTGCCAGGCCGCTCCAGTACTGAACGCGGTCTGCAGTCCGGCGTTCAGCAAGACGTCGCCGTCCACAGAGTGGAAAAACCGGTTGTCGTTCTCGGGGGTGGACACGGCCGTCGAGAGCGGTTGTGTACATGCGCCGGTGGTTTTCTTGTCCTTATCCCATTTTGGCATGCAGTTAACAAAGCGAGATACGAGCGTCTGCAACGTCATGAAGCCTCGCGAGGCGTAGGACGTGTAGTACGTCTGCTCGATCGTCCGTTGGAATGGAGCTTCGAACGCCGGATCTCCAAGCGTACGGGGCACAGCACCAGGAGCTCCGCGTCTCCCCATCGTCGCGTTCATCCGCACTGAGTACTCGATGGACTGGTACGTACCGATATCGTTCTCTTCAGGATACTCGTCGAACACTAACGCAGCGTAAATGATGGGCGTGTCAAAGGACTTGCCATACTTGGTCTCTGTCACGTACGACTCCAAAGCTTTATCAGACTCAAAGAACACCACACTGTCTTCAAGACTGGGCAAGGCCACCCCTAGAGTAGCGTTAACCACTACGCGGGGGTACCATTTCTTGACGGATTGGAAGAAGTAATTGCGCGTGAAGTCGTTGTCGGGGGCGATGGCAAGTTTGTATGGCGTCACGTAGTTCCGGCAGGACGGCAGGACGGAAAAGGCCGACGAAGTGTCAGTGCTGACCAGGCCGCTAAAGCCGACGCTGTAGGCACACGCCTGCTGGTCTTCCTCTGACACTCCGGTAGTGTTGTGCATCTCCGAAGCTGCTTGTAACCCCAAGTAGGTCAAAAGCCCATTCAACGTCGGCTCCTGGACGAGATATCCGTTCGTCATGAGCGAGTAAGACGTGTCCGAGTACGTGCTGCTCCATCCGGCCGGGACTTGGACGTCTGTCGAGAGGGACTTGAGTGCGGTGATCAAGAGGATGAAGATGACCGGCAGACAAATCTCCAGTAGCATTGCGACCCAGTGGCGTTTTTTCAGTAACCAGCTCTTGGACAGCAGAGTCTGCTGAGTCCCCAGGAAGGTCCGACTTGTGGGTCGAGAGCGAGTTGCCCCTCCCGCTTTGTCCAATTCCCCCATGGGAACTACGTTTTGTCGTAAAAGAAAAGGAAGCTGGTCGTTTTCTTGACTCTAAACTGCAAATGAGCACGATGATAAACCCTCTCTCGACTTCCGTTGAGATGTTGCTGCGTCCGTTTCCAGCTCAAAAGGATAACCCTTCAAGTATTTCGAGCTTTGCAACGTCCCAAAGATGAAGTAGTGTAAACACTCAGCACTGGAAGATTGCGACTCGCAAGACAACGGTAACCAGGCGACGACAAATCTCCTTCTTCATAGTATGTGGGTTTATGGTCATCTATGCTATGCTTCCGAACATCTAGGGCCAGCGCTCTAAATCTCAGGCTTCACCACCTTGGTAGCGTACGCTTCGAGAATGTCTCCAGGCTGGAAGTCGTCCGTACCCGCGAGCTGCAGTCCGCACTCCTGACCCTTGTTGACTTCTGACACCTTCTGCTGGAAGTGGCGCATCGACGCCATGTCCACGTTCTCCACGATAATTTCGCCATCACGTACCACACGGTACTTGACCTGCATGTTGAGCGAGCCGGATGTCACCTTGCAGCCGGCGATGTTGGTCGTACGGGTCCCTGACGTTGAAATGGGGATGGACTGGATCACCTCCGCGGATCCGATGACCTCGTGCACCACCACGCCCTTCATGTTGTCCTGCAGTAGCTCCTTGATATCGTCCAGCAGACTGTAGACCACGCGATGCTGACGCAGACTCACCTCCTTGTGCAGTGCTTCTTGGTCAATAGAAGCGGGATGCTTGACGTTGAAAGAGTAGATAGTAGAGCCCGTAGCTTCAGCCATTACAAGGTCAGAGGATGTCACAGGCCCAACAGCAGACATAATACACTTGATCGCAGCCTCGTCGCTCGGGAGGGAGGTGATGAGCTCATCAATAGCGGAGATCACACCGACTGAATCCGTCTTCACAATGATAGGGACCACGTTGGCGATGTAGCCCTCGTCACCGGGCTTCAGTGCTGCAACGCGCTTAGCTTCGTCAGCAGCTTCACGTCGTCGTAACTCCACTTGCTCCCATTTGCGACGCATGCCGGCGAAACGACGACGGCGACGAGGGGCACCATCATTATTCTCAGTCTCATCTTCTTCCTCTTCAGCCTTTGCCATCTGATCCCAGTCAAGCATAGCTTGGCGTCCAGCCACAATTTCCTTTGCACGGTCTTCCGTCGGCACAGACAGCAAAGCCACACCACCTTCAGGCAATCCCTTCAGTCCAATCACTCGGACAGGGTTGCCTGGAGTCATTAGCTTCACACGTTTCCCCGCTTGGTCAACGAGAGCACGCACCTTGCCGTACTCCAGTCCACATACCACGAAAGACCCTTGCTTGATCGAGCCCCACTTGACAATGGTGTCCACTTGAGTACCCACGCCTCTTGCCACGTTAGCTTCAAGAACAATCGCTTCGCCTGCTACCTTGGTGTCGGCACGCAAATCCAGCATTTCAGCATGAAGAGCAATGGTTTCCTTCAGCACGTCAAGGCCCTCGCCCGTTTTACCGGACACACACACCATAGGAGTTTCTCCGCCCATACTCTCCACCACGATCCCTTGCTCCAGAAGCTCAGAGCCCAGGCGGTTGGTCACTTCGACCTTGTCGTGTTCATGCATGTCCATCTTGGTGACTGCCACAATGAGAGGCACGTTGTTCTTGAGCGCCAGTCGTGCCACTTCAACTGTCTGCGGACGCACGCCATCGTCGGCCGCTACCACCAGCACGAGCAGGTCCGTGAGCTCAGAACCACGTGATCGCATGTTGCTAAACGCTGCGTGGCCAGGGGTATCAATGAACGTAACCTTGGCGTGGGAGCCGAACTTCTTGCCCATGTCCACCGAGAAGGCGCCGATACGTTGCGTGATACCTCCAGCCTCCGAAGCCGCAACCTTGGACTTGCGCAGCGCATCCAACAGTGTTGTCTTGCCGTGGTCAACGTGCCCCATCACAGAAACGACCGGCGGTCGAACCGGGAATGCGGAGCAGTCCGCAGGCGGTGTCGTTAGCTCCAGGTCCACGAACTCCGGGGGAAGCAACACGGGGATCATGTTCTGCGAGTCCACGACCAGCTCCGCAATGTCACTGGGCAGCACCGATTCCTCGTTCAGTCCGTTCTCCCCCAGATCCTTCAGTGCACGGAACACCACGCGCGTCTTGACGCTCATCCGGTCTGCCAGATCCTTGACCGTAACCGATGGCGGGATCTCCACTTCCTGCGCCGGCAGTTCCTCCCTGGGTTTGCGCTTGGCTTCCTTGCGTTGCTGTCTCTGGAATCGACGGCGTTCGCGGTCTTCCGAGTCGCTGCGTTCCTCCCAGTCGATGTCTCCGAACAGATCCGCTTCCGAGTCAAAGATGCTGTTCTCGAACTGGAAGTTCTTGAGCAGGTTGCGTGTGCCTTTCTTGCGCTTTGTGTTCATCTTCAAGGCCTTGCGACCGGTGGGCGGGCCTTCCACACGGTCGCTCTCCCCGTCCGAGGGGATACCCAGTGCCGCCAGTACTGTGGACGGGTCATTATCCCCCGAGAAGAGCTTGGTCTTCTTCGGTTTCTGCCTCGGGTGCTTGGGCTGGCGCTTGGTGAACGTCACGTCCTCGTCGTCATTGAAATCTTCAAGTCCCAGCTGAGCCAGCGTGAGCTCCGGACTCTCCTCCTCCTTAGCAGCAGCTTCGATCCCTTCCAACAGATCCAGAGACGTTCCCCTGGTCTGGACGGTCTTGTGCTCCGTGGATGCCGCCACCACTGGAGTCTCCACCTCCTCAAAGGCGAAACTCAACAGGTTCTGGAACTTGTTAGTGAACACTGGCGGCTCCTGATCTTCTGTCTTCTTGCCGCGACGCTTCTTGTTCCTCTGGTTTTTGGTATTATTGCTGTTGTTAAAGCTGTTATGGCTAGATTTCGGCTCGGTCGTAACTGGTGGCTCCGTCTGTCGCTGCGGTCGGCGCTTGTTGCCCTTCAACTGACCGCGTGCGCGCGGTTGAGGCGCCGGCAAACCGCCAAAGCGACGCAGACTCAGCGGTAGACCAACAGGTGCAGTCTCCACGCCTGATAGCAGCAGCGCGGAGCGGCGCAGCAGCTTCCATTGGCTCGTCATGACTGCTATTGGAGCTTTATATCCGCTCACTGGCTGGTGTGCTGCACACCGCTCTTTTAACCATGTTTTTAAATGATTGCAACTGTTATGATAGCAGTTAAGTGGTAAAAGGGTAATATCAAATTTGGACAGGTTTTTTACATGACCTGTTTACTTTGATGTTATCAACTGTGAAGAGTCAGTTCGTGCAGGTACCGGTATACTCAAGTCAAGTCTTTGCAGAGACCCAGGAAGAGCTTGTCGCGCGTGGCGGAAGGGCTCCATCTGTTGCGTCTGTGAGGCTCGGGGGGACCCAACGGAAGATGCTGAGCGTGCCGTTGGTGCTGTTCCGAGGAGGAGACAAGAGCTGCTTCTCCAAGGCCCCAGCGAAACGGGACTGGCTCGGGCAATTGGTCGTCGGTCTGGGGGCTCATTTCGCGGCGTTGGGGGAACTCCAGAGGCTGTCAATGGAGACTTCAGTATCAGATATCAAAGATTGGAAGCAGGAAAAGCTGGTGGAACGCAGTGGAAATGACCAGGAACGACCATCCAGCAGTCCGTGTCCATCGTCGTCCAGTAGTGATGACAGCAGTAGCAGTGCCAGTAGTCCCAGCTCCAGTTCAGATTCAAGTGACAGTTCCAACAACTCCAGTGACAGCGAAGAGGAAGCGCCACCACCAGCTGCTAATGGAGGTGGAGGTGGCAATGGAGGAGACGACCAAAAGAAGAAGGACGAGGATGGAGATGGCACTAACAGTGATTCCAGCAGTAGTGACAGCTCAGCAGATGAAAGTGACCAGGAAGAGGACGACGGAGTGATGATTGACACGGATGACGAAAAGGACAAAGTGAACAATGGAGTCGACCCGACAGACGACGACTTGAGTGACGAGAGCGACGGAAGCTCCGACCTGGAGAACTCGTATCCAAGACTACCTTCAGCTCCAGTAGACATGCTGATTGCTTTCCGGCAGCAAGCAGCACAGAAGGAGTTGCAGATAACGGAGAAGCTCAAGAAGGAGGTTATAGAAGATGCCAAGAAACGACACCAGGACCGACAACAGTCTCTGCGCTCGAAGAAGAAGAAAAAGACTCCGCAGTCGAAGCGGCGACAGTCCAAGAGCGACGGAATGTCCAACGGGTCCACGCACCTTGAGAGGCACCACACGAACGGCAGCACCGGCACTGCTGATGTGAAGGAAGGTGCTGAGGATGAATGGGAGGTGGATTGCTCCTGCGGACTGAAAGAGAAGAACTATGATGATGGAACGTCGATGATCCAGTGCGATAGCTGCTCGCACTGGGTCCATGCGAAGTGCGCAGACAAGCAGCCTGAAGCCGTGGCCCAGGAGAAGTTTATGTGTTTCCGATGCAGCTGGATGTTCGATTGCGTGTGTGATGTTCGTCAACGACCCAACCACGACGACGGGCAGCGGATGGTGGAGTGTGAGAGCTGCAAAACGTGGCAGCACACAATGTGTGTCGGTATTCCCATGACTGAGGAGCCAGCGGATGATTACCAATGTCCCCGATGTGTGAGGAAAGCCCGTCGCCGTAAATCCGCATCGAATGGAAGTCGAAGTCGTGATGATCGACAGCGAAAGCGACGTCACAGTGAGCAGTCACTGCACCGTCGGAAAAGCAAGGATACGTCTCCGGCCGTTGCGGTGGATGTGCGGTCTGCAGCTCGCTCTATTGAGAATTTGACGACGCCGACTCGTGCCCACAGGAGCAGACGTACGGAGCCCAAAGAATCGCCAAAGATGGAGAGGAAAGCTCCTCTTTCTCATACGCCGTCCCCTCCTCCTGTTCCTGCCGTATCACCGCCGTCTTCTCCTCCTCCTCCCCCGTCAACGCCACCACCACCTTCGGTTGGACCTGCTCACGCAGTCTCCGGGTCTTCAAGGCATGATCGTAGTCACAGCCGCTCAAAGCGAAAAAGCGAAAGGGAACGCGGGCGCTCATCTGCGTCAAGTAACTCATCAAACCGCAAGCGTGGACGATCACTGGGTAGTAGCCCGTCGACTTCGAAGAAGGAGCACTCAGCCGACAGAGAGGAACATGATTCACCATCGACTGGAGTGAAACCATCACCGAGAGGTAAAGGGCTCATGCTTCGAGGGTATTCTCCTGCTGCCAGATCGGAAACTCCTTTGCCGCGGTCAGTTGACGTACGTCCTCCGCTTCCGCTGACTCCACGGTCAGGTAGCGACCACAGCTACAGCAGCCACAATAGTCATGGTGGGCGAAAGCGCAAGACCAGCTCTGCACGCGATCGGCTGGCGAAGAAGCTCAAAATCAAGAAATCGTCACTGCGGTGAAGATGTCGGATGACCAAAAGGCCAGATCGATCAGTGAAGTTCTAGTGAGGATGGGATGGTTATTGTGCTACGAAACACGTAGTTATTCATTTGTTTTTGAATTTCAAGCTGTTAAGTCCACGGGTAGAATGCGGGGAAGAGTACGCTGCCCAGCACGGTGAAGAGCAGGAAGTAACCAACTACCAGTCGACCGTAGCGTGTCAAAACTTGGGGAGCTTTCCGATTTACCGTGGAGTCACAGATCAGAGCGGCAGGATGCCAGAATAGTGGAGGGCACGCGCACAACAAGCGCGTCGTCACTTGGATGTGCACCACGAGCAGCGCGTTCACCACCAAGAACAGCCAGTGCACATAATACGGAGTGAGAGCAGTGCCTCGCCAGCCTCGTCCTTGCGGTAAGGTGGGTTTCCCTGGTATGGTATTCCCTCGGAAGTATCCGTGAAGGGCGTGCAAGCTAAGCGCAAGGATCGGCGTAGCAAGGAGGAAGTTCGGCACCTGCTTCCACTCGTAGTAGCGAAATAGCCCCACATTCCAGTACTCACTCTGGATAAATGTGTACATGGCGGACAAGTTGGGCACCGCCTTGGCGCACCAACTACGGTCCTCCATGTCACCAGCCTCTGGAACTCCCCAACCAAACCGCTGCACTAGTGACGGGCAATATGGCGCCATTGACGTGACGAAATACACGATCTGAGGCCCAATTGCAAGAACGCCAAGAAGAGCAGTGCGTATCCAGAAGCCCAGGAACTGGGAGAGCTTTCTCGGCGATGGCGAAACTGTCACGCGATACCAGGCAATAAACACTAAGTAGAACCAACAAATACATACGTTAGTGACAACAGATTCCAACATGCTGAAGATGAACGTACATGACAGCAAAATGCCGTTAGATCGCGTCGCGGAGGCCGCGCCAAAGAGCAACGCGCAGAGCACGAGAGAGCTGAAGGATCGACTTGGCTCTGGCGTCTGAGCATGTTTAGCCAGATGATACATGCCGCTGAAACTCAGCAGACATATGAGACTCTCGGAGTAGATAGCCGACATGAAGATACTGGAGGGCGCTACACAGAACAGGTAGGCTGCTCTCCTCGCAACGACTTCATCCCTTAGTACGACGCAACCCAAGCGATAGAGGAACAGCGCCGCCAGTACGAAGCTTGCATTGCTGATGAACCACCCACTTAGAAGCACGGCGGCTGAAGCTTCCAATGGTATTAATTTAGCGAACCACCGCGCCAATAGCGGGTAGAGAGGGAAGAAAGCGTGAAAATGTTCAAAGTCGTAACCATGCAACGCAATGTGCGAGAAGTAAACACCGTCCCAGTTGCTCAGCGCCGCGAGAGGGGACCCACCCGCCTGTAGATGTGAAGAAGTATCGTAGGGCGTCACGATGGCGGACGTTGCCAGCGCCAGAAGACTCACACATGCCCGCGTTACCACCGCGAAGGTGACAACTCGACGCTCCATTTTCAGCAGAATTCAATTGGATACTCTATTATTTTTAATCTGTCCTGATTGGACAATATATATGCACTCTAATGATTTATCCACAAAATCTCTAATGGGGCCCCAACTGAACTGCAATTATTACAGCTCAGTTGAGACCCTCAAGCCAAGCGAGTGTATCCTCTGCGCCGCCTTCCTCTGCGTGCTCTAGCGCCTGCTGCACGGAGCACGAGCCGCGAACGTCGCTGTAGAGGAACTGGACGATCTCTAGGTGGTCCATGTAGGACGCAGCGTTGAATGCCTCGAAGTTGCTGCAGACCTCCCGGTGGTGCTCAGTGAGCCACTGCACCACCGCAAGGTGTCCGTTCGTGGCAGCCAGCTCTAACGCCATGGGCGTCCAGCGCGAGTCGGTTTGAGTTGCGTCCTCCTCACCACTGACCTCATTGTCGACAGGTTGCTCTTCCTCAGTGTGGTTGCTGCGGTCGAAGTGTAGCCAGCGCAGGACGTCGACGAATCCCTGACGAGCAGCTTCGTCTACAGCCTTGGAGCTGGTCTGCCACTCGCACGTGGTCGGCTCAACACGAAGAAACTGTAGGATGTCAACGTGACCGACGGCAGCAGCAGCATCCATAGCAACGGTCGACCCGGTCGAACTCTGTCTGTACAGATCGAGGAAGTGAGCGATAAGCCACTCAACACAGTTACGGTGACCGCCTTCCACCGCAGCAACCAGAGCGTTCATGGCATCAGATTCAACACGGAGGTTTACCAGGTCGTTCTCGTGCAGAAAGACGAGGACGTTCCTGTGTCCGTTGCGTGCTGCCTTCTCGATTGCCTCCACAGTGCAGGCGGGGAGGTGCCCATCGACGCTCATGGGCAAAGCAGTAGCATGGTCGTGGAACCACTTGAGGATACCGACTTGGCCGTACTCGGATGCAACGTCCATCCATGATCCAGCGGCTTCCTCGCATTTGAGCGACTTCACCGGCAGTACGGCAATAAGCCACGTCAGGATCGCAGCTTGGCCATTCGCAATAGCAGCGTGCACCATCTTGGGGCCAACGCTCTCAAACAGCTGCGGGAAGTGCTCGCCGAGGTATTCGAGAATGTACAGGTGGCCACCACGCGCAGCATTGACCATAGCGCTGGACGTGCATTCCTCCTTGCGGGTCTCACAGAGCCAACGTACAATGTGCAAATGGCCTTCCGTGGCCGCATAGTTCACGGCGCTTGGCGTGCAGCCCTCGGAGCGGTTCTCGCTAAGCCACTGCAACACGTGGAGCTGTCCGTTCTGCGCCGCCAGGTCCATCGCACGCGTGGTGCAGCCTTCGGATCGGTTAGAGTGGAGCCACTGCACAACTGATAGGTGGCCACTGCTAGCTGCGTAGTCCATGGCTTTGGTGGTGCATCCCTCACTCCGGTTGGCGTGTAACCACTGCACGATTGGGAGGTGCCCGTTCTTGGCCGCGTCGTCCATGGCACGCGTCGAGCAACCGCTGATCTGCGCGGTGTTGTGCAGCCACGTGAGGATGTCCAAGTGGCCGTTACACGCCGCAAAGTCCATAACCAGCGAGTTGCTCTCCTCCTGCGGAGTCTTGGGCGACGTCAGCGCCAAATGCTGCACGAGGAACTTCATACCTTGCGCCGCCGCGCGCTCCATAGTCCACGAGCTCGAGTAGTCGAGGTACTGGTTCATGCTTCCCCACACGTGGGACAGCTCGGTCATGCCGTCGCGGTTGGTGCATACATGTTTAGCCGCCGTCAGCACCATGTTGATTCAGTCGCGTCGTCGATTGGTTGCGAGAGTTATGGAGACCTGGTCGCAAAGAGAGAAGCGAGTGAAGACTGGCGATGCGGCGGCTGCGAGGCGAAAACGGAAGTGATCGGCCCGACGGCCAAATTAGCATGTGGATGGCTCTGCTTCAGTTCCTGCCCACCAATGTCGACGACATAGCCAACGCGCCCTTTCGCTCCGTGTCTCATTAGCAATATACATTATAACCTGTATACGTAAGTATATATTTTCTAGAAAGAGCTAGTAAAACTATCTCAATACTGAATATATTGATATACTTTGTAATTGGCAGAAGTTGTCTTTGTAGTATGCCACTGTACACGTCGATACATCGTTAAACGGAAGCGCCACGCACTTGGGCACCGTACCGTAGAATTCGATGGTCAGCATCACCCGAAGACAGGCGCCGGTATTTTTTTAACATATCAAATGGACGCGGCATGAAACTACGTCGTGGAGAAAGTCTCCCTCACGCGAGTTGGTTCTTCTTCAATAAAGATATCTGCCTCGCCCTCGAGTCGAATCTGAGAACTGTGTCGAGGCCCTCGACACAGTTCTCAGATTCGTCGGCAGCTGTGGAGTTAAAACCGGGGTAAAATTTATTGTAAATCGTAGGTAATCTAGCGTCTGTCTAAATTATCCTGTCTCTTCTTAGAATTTTAGAATTTAGAACATCCAAAAGGGGCTAAATTCCGGTCCGGACCAATGTAGATCCGAGGAGCAACGGCTAAATGCTGCGCGCACGTATGCAGGTCCTAGTTCGATGGAACGTAATACAGTAGGGATTGAAGCCATTCAACGTAGCAATGCCTTTTTTAAAACTGTATTTAGAAATTCGTTGAAACAATCAGAACAAGCATGGCAGGTACATGGCTACTACATGTATAATGCTTGCCGTTTTTAGGTCGACGCAAGCACTACTACGTGGCAGTGACTACTTCAAATGTAGCAGTCTGTTCACTGGATGTCCTGAGAGTTTTGTCCCTTACCATCGAAAACTCCATCAAATGATTCCTAAAATCCCGGACATAGCCAGATATCTCCAAAAGATATGGGTCGACTTATTGTCCAATCCGATTGATGCTCTCCCCATTTTTCCTCCAGTCGCGATCTTTCCACTCCCTCTTCTTCTCTGTTGGGTTGAACGTCAAAAGCAGCAATTGGGACTGAAGAAGAGCAAGGTAACGATGGCGGTGTGGCAGTCCGCAGCCTTCCTAGGCATGTTCGGCGACCCGTATCTGCGGGGTACGCCGTACGAGGCCGGAGGGGACCCGCAGGCGCTCGTAGGGGCGCTTAACGGTCTCTCACAGCTGCTACAAGCCCAAGTGACCAACACTCCTGATCCCATAACTTTTTCGCTCACAGTGGAGCAGGAACGCGTGTTACAGACGACGATATTTCCCCAGTTGGAGCTCTGTGGGCAATGGGCTGAGAAAGGAGCCAAGGTGGAGGACCCTGTGCAATTCCAAGCGTTTTTAGCCGAGTGGAAGGACGTGCTTACCAAGCTGCAGCTGGAGCAGCCTGTGCTGGTCCCTGGTGGCTATGTGGGCAATGTCAACAGCCATTCTATCATCTATGTGATAGAGAAGACACACGACTCTGAGTACTCCTTCACAGTGTGCAATAAAGGCCCCGGGGCGGAGATGTATCACCCCTGCAAGGTGAAGGATAGCGACAAGATCAGAGTGCAGTCCTGCATCCAGATCGGCTCCATTCCGGCTGCTCGTTTCTTGGATATGGCCTTTTGGGCGTTGCTCTTCTCTCTCTGGGTGAAGAAACCTCCTTCTGAGTACCATCGAGTGGAAACCATTTACGACGTGCTGCTGCCGTGGCTTGCAGGCGACAAATTGTTGCCGTTGGCTAGTGAAATGACAGAGCAGTCTGCTCCTACAGATTGGAGAAATGCAGCTGTGGGTGGCGTGCACACTGCACAACGCAGCCAACTTGGTTTCTGCAAGAGCGTAATTGAAGCAATACGGTACTTGTGTCTCCGCAGTAAGGCATTCACCAATGACGAAGTGGAGTATGCTATTTTATACAAGTTGCGGTACCGACTATTCCAGCAGGTCGTTAAAGGCCTGGAGATCGCTGATAATCCTACGAAAGCTATCCCAGAAGGCACGCTAGACAGTGCACTGAGAACGCTGTCCACTATTTCGCTGCAAGATTCGTTGCAGGGGACACATACCGTTGCGGAAATCGATCCTGAAGCTGTTGTTGGAATCTATTTCGCGCTGTCAAAGTCAGCAGCTTGCCGTAAGTTGACTAAGGCGCTCACTTCATTAAGTGAGAATCTACACGCTACTGGGAAGAAGTTTGCTGTTATCGTGGTATCAGTTGACCAAGAACAAGCGGATTTCATGAAGCTCGTGGAGAGTTTACCAGCACACACTTGGCTTGTGGTCCCTTTTCCAGAAATGGAGGCGCGAAAGCAGCTCGTCCAGACGTTTAGCGTTACAAAGGTCCCCCAGTTGATTCTACGAGGACCTGATGGAGCGATACTGACGCCAATGGGGAAGGAGCTGGTAGCGTCAGATCCAACTGGCGCTTTTTACCCGTGGACTGGCGAGGATTTTGAGCTACCAAAGTCGACCCTTTCGTTGTCTGAAAAGAAGTGCATTGATATGGGTGCTAAACAGATTGGATTGAAGACGCTCAAACACCACGAGCATAAGAATATTCAAGCCGTCGGACTTAGCCACATTAACAAGCTGATGAGTCAGGCAGAGCAACTCGTAGGGTCTATTGGGGTGACTGCCAGCTCCGAACTGAAGCGTAAACGCGAGACAGCGACTCTGAAAGAGGCGTTTCCTTTCGCACCCCACGCTAATGTGGAATTGCTTCAGCTGCAGGGAAAGGAAAGTGAATACGCAGGCAATGCGTCTGAGCTCGAAATTCCTGTCCTCAGCAATTTCCTGGATGTACCTGAGCGCATCACGTCCATCGCGTTAGCGGCTGCGGCCTTTGTCCGATGCGAGGCTTTGTGCGAGTCCTTGCTTAAGCGAGCAGCCGAGGGATCTTCGTCGTCTAGGGTGTCCTTGCATCATGAGGTCATTCAGCTTATCACAAATGTGTTGGTGGAAGTGCTGCCGGTACCTGAGCCAATGGGCGGTGACGGGGTTGCTTCACCCACTTGCATGTGGCGGCAACCTGTTACGAAGGACATGCAGTTTCGGTGCCTGAATCACCTTCATTCACTGTTGATGATTCTTGGAGCAGTATGGCAGTCAATGGAGCAGCCAAGCCGCCAGTTTGATTCTGAGCGTGCCTTAGCGGCGTTGTGTGTGTTGTGTATTTATGACGCGCTTATTCGCACTCCGGCATCTGACGATCCACTCGAGATTTCGCTAATGATGGAGGAAGAAGGTGGTTATGTGCTTGCGCACTCGTTCTGCAAAGCTAATTTTTCGATCCAGAAAATGACTTCGGCCATGGAGTTTGCACGACCAAATTTTTGTGTGGTCCGGGGCCAAGTTCTTGCTTACTTCCACAGCCAAGATACACTGGGCAAACGGCAGCTTTTCGATTACCACATGCCGGAGGACAAGATTGAAGTGAAAAAATATTCAACGACCCTCCTGTTCTTTCGTCAGCTCATGGAGCGGTATCACTACCAGCTAATCGACCCAAACAACCAGACTCCGCCTACTGAGATGGAAGCGTTGATGGAGTGGTTCTGTAGCGACACCACACCGATGGCAGATGATCACCCAGAAGTGGGTTTGACTCGTGATACAGTTATGTTGGTGAAGTTTTTAGCCACCATGGAGACAAAGGAGGTCGAGCTGATGAGGCGCCGCAATGCAAACCAACACTGGCAGATGTGGCAACTTTCGTTTGATGATTCGTCGGCAACTCATCGGCGAAATTTCTTCGGTATGAGAGGACTGAATCGAATTCTTCATGCTACTTTGAAGTGGGAGGTGATTAGTTTTCGTGGAAGTGATCAAGATATCGCTGACGTGGAGGTTGAAGGGTTCATGGAGAGAAAAGTGTACTTTGGGGAGGGCCCGATTATTACAAGTCCTGCAAACCTGAGTGCGCTGCTCGTTAACAGTTCAAGCAATGCAACCGCGGGAAGTCTTCCAACAGTTATTACGGAAGATGATATCATGCATCTCACTGATTTACCCACGTACAACGGGACGCTGTCCGCAGAGGAGTCGGAGTATCTAATGAGCTACTTGACCGTGCCGTATACAAGAATTCCACTGGTTGTGTCATTCTTCTCCTCGCGAGACCGGGTAACATATCTCTTTAACCCGATGTTGCAACAACTGTTCCGCGCCGTTCTGTTTGAGGGCGGAGACTGGGTTTCTGACGAGAAGGATGAAGAGATATCTCATATCCCGTTACGGAAATCAAATCTTGTGATGCATGAGGAGGCAATTCAACGGACGTTTGATGCTCGCGTTCATCACCAAAAGTGCGAAGATCACCTTGGCACGATGAATGGCCTTCTTTTGAATGAACTAATTCATGCACCAGAGGCGATCGTGCTTCCATTGTTGAAAATGTTGGATTCTGTGAAAGAGCTTGGTGAGGCATCAGTCCATTCGGCAGACGCTCGCTTCATTCTTTTCATGATCAAGTTGGGAGTTGATGTTCTGCGCTACATGACATTTGCCCTGGACCGATGCGTTGCTGGAGATGACCGCGCTCGAGCTGAAAAGCTGGAGGGATACAGATCTCAACTGATGGGCTACGCGTTTGGCTTCGCACACACAACCCTCAACAAGTGGAGACAGGAGGCTGAAGAAGCGAATAACCTCCAGACGGCGTGCGTTATTCATTCGTACGTGGCCCTTCTTCACGTGAGTTTGCGACCATCGGAGTACGACACTCACAAGATAGCCGAAATGATTGGTTCAATTGCTTATGTTCACAACTGGCATTGTTTCGGAATGAAGCTATCCACCGACGGTGATGAGAAGGGCGGGCTTTCAGCTGAGGAGCGATTGCTTCGTTGGCTTCAGGCTCAAGGTATAGATACGGCAAACGTTGGGAAGAAGTCCCTTGACAAGTATTTGAAAGGGCGGCCTCTCTACTTGAAAATCGGGATGCAAACAATTCAAGCTCCAAGTATTGTTGCACTGCGGAACAGTGAAGGCAAAGAGCTGCAACTTCCACCTGGCGACGTTCTTGAAGCCGAAATATTCGAGACTATTCAATTGCACCGTCGATCAATTGTGCAATGGCTCGTAAGTCTAACAGCGATCAATCGTAACCAGGTTCTGGGCAACATTGTTCGAATTGCTCTGCGTTCGGGTGAGCAAACCGACTCATGGGAATGGACTGAGGAATCTGGTATCGGCGGAGCTGGAAAGTACAGTTGCCGGCAACACGAGTTAAAACTGGATGCCCAGACCGGAGAAATATTGTGGAGAAATGACGAGCTGAAGCCTGTTCCGGACTCGATGACCCAGTACGCCGATTTCATGTCCATTTTTGGGAATAAGTCACTCCACTGTGGCCTCGTTGCGCGCCAGGAGCATCGCTTATGGGTTAATATTGTTGGTACGGACTTCCAGCTTGTCGAGTGGGACGACCCAACGCACGATATAGATCAGGGCGTTGGCGCTCCTGTGGTATATGAACCTGGAACAGCAGGCAGTTCCGATGATCCGAACGAAAGTCCTCAAGAACTCAAGATGTATTGGGAGTGCCCGGCTTGTACGTGTGCAAACTTTAATGGTGACAATCCCAACGCAACGTGTGATGTGTGTGGTACCCCTCGCGTTGTGCGTGCACCGCCTGCACCATCACGAGGAAATCCAGAAGGAAAGCCCAAACAACCTGGTGATGATGGATTCCGATACCTGGGCAAGGTCTTTTCACGTCCGTTTGATATATACTCTGAAGAAGAACACCCTCATGCAGACGAACAGTGGTTTGTGGACCTCGTGGGCAACGCGCTTCGACTTATGTACCCTCCTGTACCTGATGATAAGAAGTTGCCGTATACACTTTTTCTTCCGAGTGACCCACTGACAGCTAATGCTACCCGCGTGAGCATAATTGGATTGGATCGAGGTTCTGATGACAAAGATAAGGAGAAGATTCCGACGTTCAAGGAAATTGTGGCGTACAGAACAATGCAGGTGATGCACATGTATGCATTAGTATCGCACGGTCGTAGACTCTATCGCAAGCTCATCTTCACGTCAAATTCGCGTCTAAGTCTCCATAGCTTCCCGCTGAATATCTCCTCTGATCAAGGTCCCGTGGACCCAGCTCTACTACGAGCTAGTGGTGAGCCAACCGAGCGACAAACACAAGGAGGCTCTCTCATTATTTTGCGCAAGAATCATTTGCTCAATGGCACGGAGCAGTTTGTTCCGCCGCGCCTTCTGCAAGGTGTTATCCCAAGTTGTTTGTTGGAGAATTTTCGATTTTGGATGGGTGAAGATGGACGCCTTCGAGGCGAACCTGTGGACATAAAGTCACAATGGTTTCGATACCGTCTGGAGGTTGAAACGAAGAACACAGGACAAGCATTTATCAGTCGAAAGTCAATCATGACTTCCTTTTCTCGCATCCATCGGAATAGTCATGCGAAAGAACGCTCAGCAGCTGGCAGTCATATGCAACCTCCCCCAGCTCCTGTCCGAGTACCCAGAAGACCTGCGACCGAGGCTTCTCGTGTACCACCACATTCATCTCCTGCTTCGATTGAAGTCAGCGATGACGATGTTGTTCAACTGATGGCTATGGGGTTCTCGTACGCTGGTTGTGGTCTCGCGTTGCGCGAGAATGGTAATAATATTGGCTTAGCAGCTCAATGGCTGCTGGACGAAAACAACCAGATAAAGATCCTCGCTGCTGAAGAAGCGGCTGCGTCTGGCGAGGTAGTACTTAGCCCCGAGGAGGAACATGAGCAAAATATTGGTCTCCTCATGAGTATGGAGGGATCACCTTCACGCATTGCGGTTGAGTATGCTTTAAGACTTTTTGGAAAGGATCTGGAATTGGCGACAGCGTGGCTATTGGATCCAGCTAATCGCCCCGAAATCCAGCGAGCAGAGGCTACAGAGAGCAATGAGAGCCGTGTTCCACCAGAACCGGTAGAAAAGGCACCTACACCCATGGAGATTGACGATGAGAGTAAAGATGACGATGGAGATGACGAAGCACTGGAAATTGCCGAAGAAATTATTGGGGACACGCTTTATCTATTGAGCATGCTCGAGGCTAGTTCTGCGAGTGAAAATGACGAAGTTATTGCACTATCCGAGTTGCTTAGTCGCGTGGAGGACCTTTCGCATATCCTGGTTTGGTGTACCAACAAGGATGGAGCAACTGTGCCGTCTGGGTTATCTTCTATCTCTTTTATCGAGCTGCCACGCCTAAAATTGAAGCTTCAGCCAATTAAGGAGTTATCGACTGGACGTATCCGGCTTAACGTGATGGATCAAAATGGCTGGTTTGTGAGTGATTTGACTCTTGCAATGCCAGACGAAACTTCCAAGTATCTCCGGGGTCTTGTGGAGATTGCTCCAGATTGCTTTGTCCTGGAGTCGGACACAACCGATCTGAAACTCATATGCCCCAATCACGATTTGTATCGCCCGGCGATACGTGGAGAACCGTTTTCTTCGATCTTAGTGAGCGACCGGGGCTCTATGGGGTGGCAGCAAGCGATGGAGACAAGATTCTACACTTACCCTGTGCATTCAAGCAACACATTTTTGCTTCCATCTTCTCTGAGCTCTGCACTATACCTGATTCTTACGAGCTTGCTAACCCGCAATTACGCGGCAGCAATGGAGTTAATCATGGGATGCAACGTGGACGTGAAGTTTACTGACGAAGAAAAACGAGTGTTCGACCAGTTGGCCAAGACACTTGACGATCGCCACCCGAATGCCTGTGCGTGCCGAATTCGACTATCCCTAGGTATTGCTTACAGTGAAAACAAGGCTCCCTGGAAGTTGAGTGGTGAGCTTCACGACTACATCACCACAAGTGGCCACGTCGATGCTTCTTGTAAGCTAACTATGGAGGAAGAAAAGGAAGCTCTAGCCCATTGCCACCAACGGTCTCCTCTGATGTTGCTGCGAAAGGAGTTCTGTGATCACGTCCAACCAAATACTGCCACAAACATTGATTTTAAGGTGACTCGCTCGCGCGTTGGTGGCCAGCCATGGATGAAGCTTTGCTTGTACAGCAAAGGGTATCTAGCAGCCCATGGTAAAAAGCTTTCGACGGTGCGATATAACCGACCAAAACATGCAGTCGGGATCGATAACAAGTTCTTGATTGACGAGGAGGAGGCAGGAAAACTCGTGTGGAACTGTGCTGTTGTTGGTGACGAGATAAGTGGCACAAACCGAGGTTTGGGCTTCCTTTTCTTGTACGAGTGCCTGAACCAGCAGCTTGTCATTCGTATGGGAGGTGATGATTGCACTCGCTCATTTGGTGACTTGTTTGCTCGCTTCCTTCACTTAAAACTGTCGAGATGGGGGCGTGAAACTGTGGATGATGGTGAAGAAGAGTGTGCGCCGTCGTACGCGATGGCACAACTAGCTATGGTGATCGCTCACCCGAGTGGCGGTTGGCCATCGTCTCCCTGTGACCAGGAAAGCGTGCACATACTTTCGCGTGGTGCTAATCTATACTCCAAGATGACAGTGGGGACAATGTTGAAGCACTTTTTCGATTTTGGCGAAATGGAATTCCAGTCCAAGCTTGAATCTGACGACCACCAGACTCGTGTGATTGGGCCAATCAAGTCCCAATTCAGTCAGTTGCATCACTTTGCTGAAGTTGTGTTCGAAATATCACTTTCTCCTGCGAACGACTCGAAGAACTTCGAAGCGTCAAATACGTCGTGCAGCGAACGATATTTTACGGGAACCAAGAGCAGCCTCATTAATCCTGAGTTCCCTCTGGAGGCGATTGATGTGCAGCGTTTCGTCACCTTTTGCGACCCAGAGGCTGTAGTGGGGTCAAAGTTACCATTCGATCTCTCGAAGCACCCCGTTGCTCAAACTGCAGCCGCGAACGATTTACTGAAGAGGCTCGGAGATGACATTGCTATCAACGCGAACGCAGTGAATGGCAGCAAAGATGCATTTATCACTGGCGTGACTCCCATGAACTTGTCATCGCCTGCGGAACAAACACCAGCAAACGATTCAGCTTTGGAAAATCTACAAACGCTGATACATTTGTGCGAGGCGATGAGAACGAGTGATCGGAAAATGGTCGAAGAGGGAATTGCGACGCTTGAATCCCTTTTGAATGAGATTCGTGGCGATATTCATGGAGATGCAGAGCAGATCATCGCTGCAGACCGCTTCGTGATGCAGCGCCACATTGGAATTTACCCTCGAGTGACGTTCGACTTTCTTACGTCTCTTTTGGCGTCCGACTCGTTTGAAGTTGATCTAAAGGCTCGAAATCCGTTTGCGGTGAACGTGACACCTGACCTAGTTGAGAAGATCTTGCTTGTGCTTTTCCTATGCAGTCGCATTGTGCATATCAACCGGACTATTCAGACGGTTCGTGCACTGGCAAACCACCTCAAAGGCCTTTCATCGCCGCAGAGTGTGGAGAATTGGTCTAGCAAAGCGAAGATGACTCGTCAAGCGTCTAGGGATTTGGCTGATATGCTGCTGTCGAAGCGGTACTACCTTCACGAAGGAAAATCTTTGGAATGGCGATTTGATCCACGTTTCTTGGTGTTTGAATACGTCTTCGACATTTTGCTGCGCGGCCGACAAGTTCAAATGGTTGATAGCTTTTTGACCAGTCTAGCGAAGGGAAGTTCTCGTGTGCAACAAATGATTATGGGCGCAGGGAAAACGACGGTGGTGGGGCCTCTTCTGACGTACATTCTCGCTGACAAGGAGCATCTCGTGACTCATGTCATGCCGACAGCTCTTCTGGAACAGTCTCGCCAGGTGCTCCGGAGTCGCTTTAGCAACCGCGTCTTGCGAAAACGTATTTTTACGTTCGAGTTCGATCGCGCCATTAGTGACGACCCAGCAGCTGCCCTGCAGATGTTTACAAAACTTGATCGTGCTCGGCGTCATGGCGATGTGGTTTGTGCTTCTCCCGAGTCAATTAAATCGATGATGCTGAAGCTCGTTGAGCTGTTGCACTCGCTGGATGAATCGTCAGATATAATTGAACTACCACTCACCTCAGCGTCACAAAATATCAGACGTTTGAGACGTGTACTCGAGGATCGTTCAGAGATGGCAGATGAATTGCACAAAACTCTCAGGCTGTGGCAAAGTGGCATTTTGATCATGGATGAGGTGGATGTCTTGTTACACCCGTTACGTTCGGAGCTCAACTTCCCTATTGGCAACAAGTTCCCTATCGATCTTGCTGCCAACAGATGGGAGCTACCTATTTTCTTGATCGACGCTGTTCTTGCATCGCCAGACGCTTCTAAGGATCCTTCAGGGCTGATTCCACGATTACACGCTGTGCTGGATGAAGGATACGCTGCGCACACATTGCAGCGCTTCCCGCATCTTGTGCTATTGGATATGGACTTTTACGAGACCCGTATGCTTCCGCTACTCTCGGAGATTGCAATCGAATGGTTACTGAAGCTGTTCCGTATGGGCAAAATGGAAGTTGCTGTGGGTCGCATCAAGTATTATCTGGAGTGCCCCCGCACCGAGCTTCACACCGATGCCTCTCTTCGTGCTGATGTTGAAAACGGTCTATCAGATTTTTCGATTAAACTGCTCAACCTCGCACGCGACTGGCTACGTACTATCCTGCCACATGTGTTGTCTAAGATTAATCGAGTGTCGTACGGCCTCCTAAGAGGCGAACATCAAGCCGCTGCGGCTTCTGGAAACAGTGGCGGCAACGCGCATTCACGGCTGATGTTGGCTGTACCTTTTATCGGAAAAGATGTTCCAAGTCGCTCGTCTGAATTCGCGCATCCTGACGTTTTAATTGGATTGACAATCCTTGCTTACCGCTATGAAGGTATCCGCGTATCAGACCTTGTGCGTATCGTGTCGCAACTAAAGCAAGACTTCAGTCGCCAGCTTGGGCCGCGCGACCAGCGTCCAGCCTGCGCCATGTTCCGGGAGTGGGTCCGAATTGGTCTAGCGTCACTTTCGTCGGATAAACAAGACGCGTCTGGCGGCGTACTCCCCTTGCCTTTATTCCAGCTTCGTGATTCCGCCCAAGTAGACCGGTTGCACTTCTTGGTTGCCAAGCTTGCTGGCGTGGTGTATTACTACGTCAGACAACATGTCTTCCCGTCTTGTATGAACTTCCAGAAGCTGAAGATCTCTGCTTGCGGCCATGAACTCGGCAGTAATTCGTTGTTTGCGAAACGTATTGGCTTTTCGGGAACGCCTTCAAACCTGTTACCGATGGATCTGGGCGAGTGCTACTACGAGCCTCGCAGTGACGGCAGCATTTTTGAAGCTCTTACTAACAGGCGTATCGTATCGATTGAGCGTAAAGTGGACTGGACGGCTCGGAGCTTACTGCTGGATATTGCCCATGCTCAACCCCGTGTGCATGCGCTTATTGATACAGGAGCACTGATCACAGGTTTCGACAACCAGGAGGTAGCTGCTTTTCTGTTGGCGGAACTGCCAGTTGAGATGGAAGGAGTCGTGTATCTGGACGAGGATGATCGGCAGATGATCCTGCTACGTGATCATAACGCGCCGATGCCACTTGTGCAATGTGGATTGAGCCCAAGCAAGAGATTCACATTCTATGACCAAGTGCACACGACCGGTATGGATATCAAGCAGTTCGTTAATGCCCGTGCCGTCGTCACATTAGGCAAGGATATGACCTTCCGTGACTATGCCCAGGGGGCTTATCGTATGCGCGGGATCGCTACAGGACAGTCCATTTGTTTATTCCTCATTCCTGAAGTCGAGAACCGAATTCGCCACGAGATGAAGCTCGCCCAAGTTGAGTTAAGTTTGCAGGGATCAACTCAGCAGCGGCTTGACGAATTTCTCTTGCTCGTGCCTGCGTGGCTTCTTATCAATTCTATGCGCATGGAATCGATGCAACTCGTGCAACTGTCGCTTCAAGAACTGCACAATACTTGGCGTAGGCGTGCCCTTCACTCGTTGCTGGATGAGATTGCTACAGCCACGGTCAAGGACGCCTCGTTATCATCTCGGCTACGCCGTTTTATCGGCCGTGATGACGACAGCGCTAAGGCATGGCTGCGCAAGTGCATCGCAATATTCCGTGTGGAAATCTCTTATACAGTGGATGCAGTTGTTCCAACGAAGAAGCAGCTCTCGGATGTTATTGGAAAGCTTATTGAAAGCCACGAAGAATTCTTGAAGACAAGTGAGGAGAATGAGCGTGTCATTGCTGTAAAGCAACGACTGGCGCATTCGTCGGGAAGCCAGCAAATGCTTGCGGAACATGGATCAGAGCAAGGTGACCTCCGCCTCACTGCTGAAGTTGTGCATGAGAACGAGGCTGAAGCGGAAGAAGAGGCTGAAGAAGAAGCCGAGCAGGAAGAGCAGAAAATGAGTGCATTCACGCGTGATGACGAACACCCAATTCCGTGGAGCGCGTCTGCTCTTGCTCAACCACCTGCAGGAGCTGCGGTAGCATACACCGAAGACGAAGAAATGAAGACGGCGGCTCAGCAGCAACAAGAAGAAGAGGCAAGCGTGTTCTATCCGTTCGCTCAATTTCAAGCGCATTCGGAGTGTCCAAAGATCGCATTCCCGCATGAGTTGCTTATGTCTGGGAACTTTTTCCGGCGTCGATGGGTGGGTCTTGGTGAACGTCGCGTTAAGAACGTCGGTCTGATTCTCGAATGGTCTCCGCTACTGCATCAAGAAGCGATGAAGTCGGTCGTGCAACAACTCTTCATGGCGTTTATGGCCGCCGACGGATCTGATGTTCCCGCAAACGAGACCGCAGTGAAGGCGCTTCAAGCAGCAGCAGAAATGGTCACTACGAGCCCGGACGCTGTTTCTGAAGCGATTAAAAGTGCCGTGGCAACGTCAACCAGTAGTATGCCTGTGTATCTTGCCACGCTATCCCTCGCCGAGGGCGAGACGATTCGTCGTATGATCCACAAGAAGCACCCTGTGTTCCAGATAAGTCAGGTACAGCTTCGTACAAGCGAAGGCGAGCTCGTCGAGAGCTCTTCTTTCTTCTCATCATGGGTCTCGAAGACAATTCCGACGACTCTAAACGAAATGGCCCCTCGTCAAAAGACGATAGCCGTGGGGGTCCAGTGCCTGCGCTTTTTCAACAACGAGATGTACTACTTCCCGAACGAACTTGATTTGCTCTTGGAAGGATTGGCGACTGTCCCTATTTCGCAGCGGCACGAGTTCTTCGAGTGTCTTCTGCGTCTGCGACGACGCGAGCGTCACTTGTGGGGAGACACCCCGTTGGCGAAAGTTTTCACGGCCCAAAGCGAGTGGCACTTGCTCACTGCACGCGCTCGTCTACAACAGTTCCAGCAGAGCCTCTTGCGAAGACAGCGCCAGTACCAGAAGAAGAAAGAGAAGGGTAAAGACCCCAAGCCAACCATGGCCGCCCTACATCTCGCTGTAGCGCTGCGGCGATTCGACGAGGACGAAGACAATCGCTTGAGTGCCGAGGAAGTGCACAAGTGCTTCGAAAGCTTCCAGCTCGGGTTCTCGTCCAAGGAGCTGAATGAAATCATCGGGCTGATCGCTGATGCACGCTTCACGGACGGCGAAAAGGGTCACGAGCAGGGTATTCCGATGGAGACGATCTGTGCGGCCTTTGGTATCTCTCGCGAGGAGATGAAGACCGCGCTTGTTCGCGACGATCAAGAGAGCGCCCGTATTGCAGCTGGTCTCAACGCCGAAACGACGTGGGGCTGTCCGGTGTGCACGTACGTGAACGACAGCGCCGCCGACGTGTGTGGAGCCTGCAGCGAGCCCAACCCGAAGCATCAGGAAGAGGACGCGCAGCGAATGCAGCAGCAACAGGGCTGGCGTTGTGGTAACTGCACCTTCATCAACCAGCCGGACGACGTGTGCTGCGCTATCTGCGAGCTGGATATGGACGGCCAGCGCGGTGTTCCTCGTGGCAAGTGGGTCTGCGCTGGCGAGCAAGGCGGCTGCACGTTCTTCAACTCGATGGGAAATTTCTACTGCGAAGTGTGCAACCGCGCGCGCCCCGACTTGGCTTCGACGCGATTTTAGTCTGTTGGTGAAGGAGAGCAACGTTGCAGTTTTGCTGTACCTGTGTAGTCGACCATACTCAAAACAATACATACAAGTACGTACACATCTTGTTGATGCTGTGTCGGGTGCGGTACCCCCAGGGGGTACTATCACAATGCAGCGATGCTGATCCTTGTATACCAAAATATGTATATTTTACTGTACTGTATACATAGTACCACATCCTGGGATATGTAGACCACACAAACAAGTGGGGAGAGGATAGGGTATCGCTTCGATTGGCAGAAATTCGATCTTCGCTTCAAGTGTCCAGTTTATAATTCAGACCATAGTGGAGCCAAGTGAACGCCGCCCCTGGTACGACTCACTTGGAAAAAAGACGCGAAGCAGCGAAGAGAAGCTCGACAATGGACCCGCACTCGATGGGGATGCAGGGCGGAGGGATGTCGATGCCCATGTCCATGGGCATGGCAGGAGGCGGCAACGTGCAGGCCATGGGGATGGGCATGGGCATGAACCCGCAGACCATGTACGGCCAGCCGCAGCAGATGATGATGCAGCAGCAGCAGCAGATCCCCATGGGCTCCATGGGCATGACCCAGATGAACCCGAGCGTCATGAATCCTGCCCAAGTGAGCACGGGTATGCAGGGGCCGAGCGCTGATTGGCGCATCCAGTTAACCCGCGAGCACCGAGCCAATCTCATCGCTAAGATCTACAACGAGATGGTTCGGGTCTCAGCTGACCCTGTACCGGGTATCAAGCTCTGGATGAACGTTTCGTGGTACGAGCTGTCGCTCTATAAGGAGTCGCCAACGCAGGAAGTATACATTAACAAGATCTTCACGAGACTTAAGTCGCTCAGGGCCCAGCAATCAGACATGAACGCGGCCATGGCGGCGCAGGGACTGCCCAATCAAGGAATGCTCTCGAGACTCGACTTCTCGTATTATAACACGCTCAACCTCAGCCAGCGAAGCAGTAGTGGGGCTCAGGTGGGCAGCTACCCCGGTCACAATCAGTTCAGTGGTCCTGGACCTCATCCGGGGACGCAACAGCAGCAACAGAAGCCCGTGTCAGCTAGTAACACTCCAGTGAAGACGGAGACGAGCATGTCGGCCAGTTCTGTAGCTGAATACTGGCAACAGCACGCAGCGCTAAGAGCAAAGCACCAAGGAGACGTTGAGAAGGTGCACAGTGCCTTCAAGAAGTACGTAGATCATATGAAGGGCCACGATGAGACGGAGCAGAAGAAGAAGCTTCGGTATCTTCTTAGCTACGTGGAACTCTGCGCCAACATCTTGAGTGAAGACAAGGCCACCCACCCACCTAGGAAGATTGAGGAGCTCGACAAGGTTTTCAAGTACATCGTGAAGATTGTCAACCCGTATTTGAAGAAGCTTCGGACGGAGACAGATAAACGGAGCTACCCAAGTCTTGACGGCAGTGTCAGCTCTACTGGTCAGCCGACTACATCAGCAGTACCCACATCTTCGGGAACGTCGACGAGTTCCGGGTCCAGCACCGTCCCAGCCAATACGTCAAGCGGCTTCAGCAGTGCTATGACGCAGTCACAATCGGCCGGGCAGACTCAGCAGCAGAACGCTGTAAATACGTCGGTGCAGATGACAGCTCAGCAGAAGCAGCAGCAGCAGTATATGATGCAGCAGCGCGCTCAGCAAATGCAGCAACAGCAGCAGCAGCAGCAGCAGCAGCAGCAGCAGCAGCAACAAATGCAAGCTCAAGCCCGTCAGCAACAAATGATGCAACAACAGCAAATGATGCGCCAGCAGCAGATGCAGAAGGGTCCTCAGCAGCAAACGCAGTTCTCCGCTCAGCAGAACAACCAGATGAAGCAGCAGCAGCAGCAGCAGAATAGTCAGAACGCAGCAAACCAGCAGAGCGGCCAGCAGACGCAGCAGCAAATGGGACAGCAGGGGTCCTCTCGGCCACAGCAACCAACGTCGAAGCCCCCTCAGCCTCAGCAGCCCCAACAAGCGCAACCTCAGCAGCCGAACCAGAATCAGAATCAAAAGGAGAGCCCGTCGATCAGTGCCGGCCTGAGCTTGGGGCTGGACGACTCGCTGTACTCAGGCATGGGAAGCGACTTGCTGCAGATGCCGACGCCCTCGGGGACCTCGAGCGGCCTCATGGACTTCTCCAGCGCGTTGTCGCCCACAAGTTTCGGTGGCATGGACCTGCTGGACTGGGACGACGGAACTGGCCAGGGCACATCTGGTCAAGGCACGGGCATGGCCGGCGACAGCTCGGCAGACCTCATGACATTCGTCGAGACGTTGTAGATGGTAGAAATCGCTCGGTAGTGGCCTTCTTCGTCCTGTCGGCAGTAGTAGGCAATTGTAATTTTTCAATTCAAACCCGGGGGATTACCCCCTTCTAGCTATAACTTGAAGGAATAACTGGCAAGTTGAAGTGGGACCGAAACACGATCTGATTCCGGTCCTGACCGCTGAACGACCGCCGACCAACTGTTCAGTCAACACAAAGTCAAATCCAATTGTGATCGTCATGGCGTTGTCACCGTCGCCGCGGCCGCCTCGCGTGCCGTCCACCGCCTCCAATCTGCACGTCACGGCGTCCGACATCAGTCTATTCAGTCGCTCGGACGACGAGGGCGACGGCGCGGGCGAAGAGGACGCGATGGCCGTCGAGGACGAGCAGCTGGCGGTGCGTACGCTGGTCAGCGAGCAGCAGAGCGGGGACGAGGGCGAGACACTGGCCCAGGAGCTGCTGGAGGCTCTGCGTCTGGGCACCAGCAACTTCCTCCTGGCCTACAACACGCGCGCCGGCATTGCGGCGCTGTTGCGACTGCTTAAGTTGCTGCAGCGGCGCGACTGGAAGGCGGCGATAGATCTGCGCCAATTGCTGGACGAAAAGCACTTGAACTTCCGCGTGGACGCCGTACGGCTCGGTCTTTTCCTCGGCTGGTTCACAGGTGGGTACAAGGGACTGCGAGCTCTGCTGCCTGTGATCCTCCGTCGAATTCTGCCCAAGAAACAGCTTCAGGACGGGAAGAAACTCAAGGAGCTCTCGGCTCTTGGGTCTGGCGCTATCGCGGCTTTGGCTCTGGGTTTCGTAGACGCCAAACGACGTCGGTCGCTGGCGCTGTATGCGCTTACTAGAGCGTTACAGTGCGGATACAACACTGCTAAAAGACAGGAGCGCTGGCACTTCTGGGGCAGCGACTGGCAATATGGCGACGCGCTGCTCTTCGCCTTGTCGAGCGCTCAGGTCATGTACGCGTACGTCATGCGGCCAACGACGTTGCCTTCCGAGTACTTCCGGTTTATCCAGCGGACGGGACCTGTGGAGCTGGAGACGCTGGAACTGGTGCAGCAAGTGAACCGTGGGGCCCCTGTTAGCGCCGCTACGCTGCAGAAACTCATCAACAGGAAGCCAGGGATCCCAAGAGACTTCCCGTTGCCAGAGGGTATCGTTCCTTGTAGACTGGTGCACGCGAATGCCGACTCGTGTGGGGTGGGTGCGCTGCTGTGCTTCAAACGCGCGTTCCAGAAGACCTTCCCGCTCTACTTGTCGCTCTTCATCGTGCCGGGAGTAGTCATCCACTTCAAACGGTTCTTACGTGCACCGTTCCGGACGCTGGCACGCTCGACGTTGAACGCGACGCGGTCCAACTGCTTCCTCGCGTCGTTCGTGACGCTCTATTTGTCGCTTGTGTGCGTGCACCGCCGCGTCGTCAGCAAAGACCACCGATTCATTTATTATTTGGCCGGGCTGGGAGCCTCAACGACGATTCTGCTGGAACCGAAAAGTCGACGCTCCGGTACGTTTTTGCTGCTGTGTGTCTTGATACCTCACGACATGTGATTAATATGTTACTTTTCTGTGAGAAGAATTGGCGCTGTACGTGTTGCCTCGCGCCCTTGATAGCTTGGCGATGATCCTTCACGACCGAGGAGTTTGCTCTGGGTTTAAATACGGCGAGGTGGCCCTCTTCTCGGCCTCAATGTCAGTGATGATGTACTGTTACGAGGTAAGCACTTCAACATTGGTCGTCTGTACATCTAAATACTTCTAACGCACTCTGTTGCAGCATGAGAAAGAAGCTATGAGCCCCTTCCTGTATAGCACGATGAAGCGCTTCTTGCAGACTTCAACTGACAAGAAGCAGCAGTACGTGGCCTCTCTCGAAAAGAAGGAGAGACGCCTCTCGCAGTCGATCCCGATGACTCCTGCTTCCACATCTGCGTGAAGCTGACATGTCCGGTACGGCAGTTCACACTACTGCCCCATTGTTGTATTTCTTTTCGCCCCGTTGAATGGATAAAAAGAGAACGGACGACAGCTACGTCTGCGCTACTGTTTGTTGTCTTTATCCGAGCCTTTTGCTCGAGCACCACCAACTACTGCAATTTTAAACTTGTGCGAAACGAACGCTACGCACGCTAGGCAGCTCCTTGAGGGCGTTCAACGTCTCGTCGGACGGCACGGAGTCCAGCGCAAGAATGCCAAGCGGGTGCTCAATGTTGTTTTGACGAGCGAGACCGAAGTTGGCGATGTTGATCTTGGCTTCCGCCAGCTCGCTCAAGATGCCGGCGATAGCTCCGGGGACGTCCTCGTTGTTGAACACCAGAATGTTCCCCTTCGGACGGAAAGCTGGGAAATCCGAGTATTCGTTCACACGCACGATACGTGGGTCTTCACCAAAGACGCTGCCCTTCACGAGAAGACGGTCCTTGTTCTTAGTCTCAACGACCACAGCCAAGCAGTTCTTCAAGTGACGGCGCACAGCAGCTGGGTCAGTTTTCAGGTCACCTTGACGCACGTCAATACCCTTCGCCATAGCGACCAGAGACGAGTTCAGAAGACTGATCTCGGTCTGCTCGTGGTCCTCCGAAGGCGCCTTGTGCTCACGCATACTCTGGAGCATCCCCTTAAGCAGTGAGTTCTGGAGAACTTGACGAGCTTGCGGCGTGGTGATGTCAATCTGGAAGCCACCAGTAGCAGCCAAAGACACGTTCGTGATCCGGTCCTTCGGATCCGCTGACAGAGCCAGCTGGTGCACGAAACGACCGAGCGATTCACTCAGATCCAGGAACGGCTTCATCTCCGGCAGCAGCGTGAGTGGCATGAAGACTCCGTTCGCTACACCGCGGTAGTATCGTTGCGCCAGGGCGTCACCAACATTCTCCGCTAGAAGACGGTACTTGCGACCTTGCAGGACGTCGTCCGATGCCGTTCCATCAGCATGAGTACGGGTAATGACGTTCTCGTGCTTCATGAGATCAAGCCACGTCTGGGACAGATCATCGTTGGATCCCGACTGCAGCAGGTCCAGAGCTACACCGCTGATCTTGCCCGACTCCAGGCCGCGCAGTAGCGTATTCTCGTCCAACAGGCCGTGGCTTCCCTTGTACTCAGCCACCGACACGATCTTGACGCCAGGCTTGCACTTCTCAAGCGCTTCATCTCCGAACATGCCGCGGGTGCGAGCAGTCAACGGGGCGTGGAACGTGATAAAGTCACAGGTCGCGTACAGCTCGTCCATGGACACACTTTTGACGCCCATGAGCTCCGCTGCTTCCTGGTTCAAGTTGGGGTCGAATCCAAAGACCTTCAATCCAAGAGCTTGCGCCATGTCCACCACGCGTCGTCCAGCTTGACCAATACCCACAATACCGAGGCTCTTTCCTGCCAGTTCTGTGCCCGTAAACTGTTCGCGGTTAAACGGCTCTCCAGAGCGCATGGATGCCATACTACGAGGCAGATGACGCGCCAATTGAATCAGAAGACTGAGGCCGATCTCCGCTTCCACAGACGAGCGATCGCCCACCTGCTTCGGCTCCAATTGCAGCAGCATAACCCCCTGATTAGTAGCCTCCATAAGGTCAATATCCTCGCTGGGGATAGCAGCGGAGGGCACCGCTACAAGCTGCAGTTTACTCTTGGCGCCTATTCGGAGCAATTCACGCGGCAGCTTCGTGCCTGGAGCCACCAACAGCGCGTCATAGTCCTTCACCACGGAGGTTAGGTAGTCGTCCGAGGCTGCGCGCACTTGGTCCACCACGTGGCCGCGTTGAACGAGCTCCTGGACGCACGAGGCTTCGGCCACATGCTCGGGCACATCAACGCACAGGATACGGCGGCTGCAATCGGCCGCAGAAGCCGCAGAGTTCGCGAACAGACGCAAGGACAAAGGGAGAAGCTGCGTATGGCGCTGTAGAGCCGCCACGGGCTGCCGCGCGAGGAGGAAACGCTGCCACATGCCGCCGGAGCTTGCGGATCTCTTGGTGATGCTGGAAGTGTGAGTCTATTGATGGATAAAGGAGTCCAGGTTACTGGTGATTGGATGATATGTAAATTTGCCGACCAATGAAAATGACAGATCCGTTATACAGTATAGACAAAAACTGAAAGTGTATAGTATTCCCGATCACTTTCACTTCACGTTAGAAAATGTATCGAGCACGCAGAGGCTATCGGCGAGAGGACTGGCAGCGCATGCCTCCCTATTTAAAAGCGGTGGTAGTCGGGACTGCAACAATTGGCGGGTGTACGTGTTGGCTCAGTGGCCAGTATACGTTGACATCGTTAAGTTAACTCTGGGCTGCAGTGTATGTCGTGAGTCATGTGGAGGCGATGCCACTCAACGGCCGACGCCGCATTATGTTCCTGTCACCGGAGCACGAGGAGCGTCTAGGGCAACAGGCGTATCGGGAGATTTTGAGCAGCTCTCGTCTACTGCCACCGTCCCACCCGGTACGAAAGTGGCTTCACTCTAGAAGACCGAACTTCCATTCCTAACACTGTACTGTACTGTATTATCTACTACCTGACCGCAGATGTCGAGGGCGGTGGCGCGTGTTGGCCACAAGATCGTGCAGGAGACGGATGCGCCGTTCATGAAGTGGACGTTCCACGTGATCGAAGCCAAAGAGCCCAACGCCTTCTGTCTGCCTGGGGGCAAAGTATTCGTACACTCGGGACTGTTCAAGGTGCTGCGGAATGAGGACGCACTGGCGGCTGTCATGTTCCATGAAGCTGCCCACGGTTTGGCCAGTAAGTTGTATATTAAAGTATTATTTACGTCGGTGAGTCTATGACTGATCTTTTTTTCTTTCTGTTAGGGCATGGCGCGGAGAAGATTTCGTTCAGTTTGCTGGTTTACGGCCTTCTGGCGCTCATTTTCCCGGACTACGGACAGATTAGTGACCTTGTAATGGCATTTCCTATCAGAAGACATTATACATCCAAAGACTGATGGTTGTCTCTTGTGTAGATGGTGAAGCTGGCGGTCGACCTCCCGTTTTCACGGAAATTGGAGTTGGAGGCCGACTCGATCGGTCTACGGCTGATGGCTCAAGCGTGCTACGACCCTCGCGCCAGCATTCAGATGAACACGTCGTTGGGCCAGCTGGACAAAGGGTCTCAGTTCAAGTACTTTTCAACGCACCCGCCCAGTGCGGAGCGAGTGCAGGCGCTTCGGTTCGTGCAGCTCTTTGACACTATTTCATGAGTAAGATTTGATGTTTTCAACGTTACTTTTGTGTCGAGATAGAGAACAACTGCGCAGTGCACTCGAAATCTACGAGGCATCCGACTGCGGCTCACAGAAACAGGCCTTTTCAACAGCGATGAAACCAGCGTTTTCTCCTGCAGGCAACGCAACTTTCGACTGGTAGACGAGCAGAGCAGGCAATGGTACGGCTATCCAAAAGGAACACTTTTATTGCTGTGCAAGCATGGACATGTTACTGGTAGTAGTTTAAAATGTGAGTTGTCTACTTCGAAAGCCGTTTTGGTAGCCACCGGGTAGCTACAAACTCCCAGACACTGGCCAGGATGAGTTTCGCAATGAAAAGTAGCAGTAATTTCCATCGGAAAGAGAACGGGACGGGCATCGTTTGGAACGTATCGTCGATCACGCCCGAAGTGTCGAGCAAGAACCAAAGGTTAACCGCCAGTACCAAGATCGTAAGAATGGTGTAAATGCGGTTCGTGTAGAACGGGAGACGGAACGGATCTTTGAGGATGTTGAAGGCGATGGCCACCGCGATGTAGGACAGATGCACGAACAGCCAAGTCGTCGTGTCCTCGTACGAATACTCCAGCGCCTCCATGTCATAGCTCTGAAAGACAACGCAATTGGGAGAGACCGTCAAATCTTCGTCGTTCACGAAGGCCAACGCGTCTTTGATCGAGCAGAACCAGCTCTCTTCGCGATGCAGTACAGCGAAAGCAGCAGCAAAGGCGGCAATGAAGATGGCCACTTGACCGACAATTGAAGCCACAATACTCGAGGAAAAGAGCGTATTGGGCGGCTTCTCGACTGACAACTTGTACGTTGGACCCGTGTAAAGCATCGCGATAGAGAGACCGAGGACGATCGCCATATCGTCCCAAACGTACTGGTTGTTGGTTAAAATGAGCTCCGATCCGGCTTCGGCCCCTACGTGTGCAAGGACGACAACCATCCCCAGTTGGATAATCGGATACAAACACATGAACTTAAAGCTCTGGAACGACGTCGTTAGTGCGCAGCGTCCTTCCCGAAGAAGCACGGGAACGTCCGAGATCGCCTTCGCTTTGCTCGTAAACGGTGCCACAATCGACGCCTCAGCGCTAGACAACGCCAGACCGACATGGGCAGCTTTCAATGCGCCACAGTCGTTGGTGACATCCCCACACATCCCCACGATCAAGTCTGCGTCAATAAGCTGCTCCACAACCCAAGTTTTCTGCTGCGGACGAACTCGAGCGAAAATTGGCGTTTGCTGGATAATCTTCCGGATAATTTCATCCCCGCAGTCATCACGGATTTTCTCCAAGGCAGCACCTGTAACAGCGAAGTCGTACTCCTCCATAGTTTTATCGATAGTGCTGGAATCGAAACTTTCCCAATGAGCCGACGCGGATGTTTTGATACCATCAACCGAAGCGAACACGGCACTCCCCGACGTTGCGTCCACGTCCACCACCGCAATTTGAGGTTTCAACGGCATTTCCAGCTCGCGACAGACATGAACTGCAGTGAGAGCGTTGTCTCCTGTAATGATCCGGACGTCGATGTCAGCACCATGAAGTTCATCCAGCATCGCTTTTGTCTCGGGTTTTAGTTCATTTTTGAAAATCGCCAGACCTTGGAACTCGATATCGCTTTCAACTTGATCGCGAACGATGCTGTCAACTGGAATCGCACTGGGGACGAGCTCTTTCATGCCAAGTCCGATGCAGTAGTAGCCATCTGCCGAATAGGAATGCACTTTTTGTCTCAGATCTTCGGGTGTAGACTTTGAAATGGCACAAAGCGCTTCTGGCGACCCTTTCACGACCACAAACCGCTTCTTGGAGTCCAATTCCTCCACAATTGCGCTCGATCGTTGATGGGCTGCATCGAAGGCAAAACGCTTGATCACTCCGTATTTCTGCGATGGATTCTCGGTGGAAGTCACCGTGGCGATAAAACTGTTTTCTACGTGGTCATTCCGGCACTCCAAGCCGAATTTTGACGCATTAAACATGGCAACTTCCAGCGGATACCCTTGCAACTCACCATCATGTTTAGACAGACTGTGGCATGTAGCCATGACTAATTTCACTTGTGGAGACATATTGACGGAAGGCAAGCCAGAATCGCCCACCCCGACGAAGCTCAAGTGTTCTTCCGTTAGAGTCCCGGTCTTGTCGAAGCAATAGCACGTAATCTGTCCGCAGGAATTAACTCGACGCGAGTCAATACAGAAGATCCCTCCTTTCTGCAACCTTTGCATGGCAAACCCAATGCCGGACGAGAGAACTAAGGGTAAAGCTGGAGGCACAGCTATCGTGATGAGATCAAGCGAGTGTAGCAACGTATCGACGAATGGAGTATCTGTGCCAGATCCATCGATCACTCGTTTAATGAAAGCAGCAATGGCAATGGACCACAGAACCACGAGATAGCGATAACTATCCCGTTCGAACTCGAAAGTGATCGGCTTTGGGAAGAGAATACTGCGGAAAAGCTCGCCTCGACCAGTGGAAAAGCCCGTACTAAGCACCACACCACGGCACCTGCCGCTTCCTTCTCGCACTCGAGTGATAGTCGACCCAGCGTGCAGACACGAAGCCTTGTACTGGGTTCTAGCTAGAGTCTCTGATATCTCCCCCGTTCCGACGGCCGGCTCTTTATTAACTGGAACAGCTTCCCCTGTGAGTGAGGCTTCATCTGCTACACACAAGCCAGAAAGGAGAAGAATATCGGCACAAACTGGGCCTTCTTTTACGTCCACGATGTCGCCTGGAACCAGCTCCGACTCGTGAACTTCTGCAGTTGAACCAGACCGAACAACAGGGATTATACTGTTGCTCTTTACGAGACTGCGAAGGCGGTTGCTGTTTGATACCTCCACGTAAATCTCGTGGGTGATTGAAGTCGCAGAGAGAATAACGATGATGACCGCGTACACTGTGTACTCTTCAAAGAACCAGATAATTGCACTGGTCACCTGGAAGATGTAAAACGGGGAAAGAAGTCTCCGAAACAGAAGCATCGGGATCTTTGGCTGGTTAATGAGTACCCGGTTCGCTCCAAACCGGTCAAGCCGCGTCTTCACGTCGTTCGTATCGAGTCCATTCTCCACTCGAGCGATAATTCCTCCAAGTTCCTCCCTAATTGTCGCGAGGTAGCGCTTAAACTCGTTGTCTTCGATACTGAAAATATACCGGTGCTTCTTGAACTCAAACCATTTCCCCTGGGTCTTGCTAGCATCGTTATTACTGCTACTTGGGCGGCTTACAGAGCACTCGATCCACTGAGCGTTTAACCCTTTACCGTACACGAGGACGAGCATGTAGTCGGCCTCCCCCATAGCTGAGAGCGGAAGCTGTGTACGAGCGAGATACGTGAAAAGCTGCGGGTACCAAACCGACAAAACGAACAGTAAACCGGCAGAAGCCAAGCCAAGAAGCGAGTACAGTGCCAAGTGCAAGTAGGAAAACTTGAATGGAACCATCCTCAGTGGCTCATTCGGAGCGAAGACCAACTGCTCATGCTCTGCGAGGGTTTTCACACGAACCTTCAGGTGGTCCTGCAATGGCTGCATGGTGCTTGTGGCTCACCACTGCCGAGGTCGGTAGCGTTGTGAGAGTTTCCAAGAGGAGATCACCAAGGTCTCCAGCTGCATCCCACCGAGTTCACGTCTCATGACGAGATCGCATTTACCTAAGACAGTCTTCACTCTTTGGTTTAGACAATACCGGTACCTGGTAGGCTTCATCACGTTTAGAGGAGCTGTTTTAATAGTGAGCAGTTGAGTTGAGCAGGTGAAGCCATCGGTAGAGGCTATTGCAGTAAATCGAGACCGGATGCTTCCAGCACTCAAGTCTTAGCCCGAAATATACATATGTAGTTTTGTGGGCTAAATGGCCTTAGTGACGTCCCTGTTGATGGCCAGAAAATCGATTGTGAGAATCCTTTTGAGTCTTTTTCGTACATGTGCAGTGTTCAGCTATCCACGCCTCCAGTTTGAGTCCTTCTGGACCAAAATCGATCTGAGGCACTTACGACGACAGGCCCAGTCGTATCAGGCCAGCTGTGTCCAGGGCACGCGCGGACGGCTAGCGAGAGACGAAAGACTCCATCCGGTGAAACGTACTCGCCACATTGACGCTCGACATGAACGCCCACGAGGTGAGGGTGCAACGACCCAGCTGTCTAGTCACTGATATCGCTCGGGTTATCCGACAGTTCGTTAAGCTCCAAGCAGTCTGCGATTTAGCTCGGAACCATTTCAGTACCGACGAGATCCGAGTAACATGACGCTTTGGTTCCGGTGCCTATTGGCGGTCGTGTCTGTCCAGCTTTACGCTGTTCATTGCGACGCGGCATCTTCCACTGATCTTACGCTGAGCGCGTGCAACTACTCGTCAGAGAACCTCTACGTCGTCAACGCTAGCGACCCGCAGGAGCTGTTCCCGGCCGGATACGTGCAATGTGCCAATGCTACGAGGACGGACGTGACGCTGTGCGAAGTCTGCACGTGTCGAGAGAAGAAGGTCGCGTCTGTGGCGGGGGTGACGGTCGCCTGGGTCGTCTGCGTTGGTTCGGGGGGTCCTTCGACCTGTACAAGTACCGGCGGGTCCAGTTATGCATTCTGCACGGGCACGAACTCTTCCGGTTCCGTTGATGACGACGTTAACGTCGGCGATTCTTCTTCTTCCAGCACCGGCTCGGAGATCGCCATCACCAATGGAAGTGATGCAAGCGCAGGTGTGAGTTCGAGCTCGTCCAGTAGTGATACAAGTGTCGACGTCGGTAGAAGTTCAAGTTTCGATACGGTCATGAGCTCGGTTGGCTCGAATTCAGCCTCAAGTCCAGCTGCAACGCCTAGTGCCACAGAAGTGGTGAGTCTCACGCTGTTACCGGGCGGATCCGAGTCTCACGCGACGAACGAAGACAACGTCATCACGGGTGATCTCGGAACGGTGGAGCCTTCTCAAACCGCTGCCACTTCAACGGACCAGAACATCATCCGGCCATCGGACAGTGGGTCGACACACCAGCTCGATACCAACAACGGCAACTCCACCACTTCAGACTGGTCGGGAACACGGTTAGTGGCGGTTGGCACCGTCATGTGCGGCGTCGCCGTCGTCGCTGCTATCGCCGTGTTCGTTGCTATACGCAAGGACCAAGCCAGGAAGAAGAAGGCGCTGGGAACACCAGCCGACGAGTACACGGACGATGATTCCTCCATAGCGACACCAATGACCCATCGACTCGACGGGGGATACCGTCATAACAGACGCTACGGAAACAGCGGCTCGAGCGACAACACGCCGTTGGCCTCTATCGTCGTGATCGGCCCGGACGACGACTTCCAGACGCCGGCCGCGTACGCTTCGACGCACCAGTACCGGTCGTACAGCCGGAAGCTATCAGATGGCTACGCACGTACGGAGAGCGCTAAAGCTAGTGCCGACAACGCCCGATTGAACACCAACGCTGTTCCTGCTGTACGACACTTCGATTCTTCGCACGGCCCGCCGGTATCGGAGCTGCCGTCGCCTACAAATGACCCGATCTTCGATACGAACAACACGCAAGTGAGCTTCTCCTCGAGCATGAGCTCTGAGTACGAAAGCGCCCCGCCGCCAAGTGAGCGGATGTACGAGTCAGAGGGTAGTTTAGCAGACTCGTTCCGAATGGTGTCGTCGACATACAGCGCCGGATCTCTACGGGAGTCAGACGTCTCCACAGAGCCCAGGAAGCGTGAGACCTCGTTGCTGATGGAAGAGGAGGACGATAACGCGTTCGTCTCTAACACGATCGCGAGTTTCTCGTCAAGCCTCTCGAGTCTGAACAGCGCGGAGTACGACATCCGGGACACGGACGCGAGCGAACACATGTACCCGTCCGAACTGGGCACCAATTCGAGTCGCGTTGCCCTGTCATTTGACGTGGGCTCCATGTCACCGAGAGACTGATCGGGCCCGTCAGTCTCACGAAGTGTAGTTTACTGTCCTCGTAGCAAAAGTATCATAAAGAGCATGCGTTGGGAACTTGTGCGTCATGAGTGACTAAAAATCAATAAATACCTGTTGAAATTGTACGTCAAGCCGGACACGGTAGAACGCGCTACCCGCACGGTGTCACTTCAATGTCGGTAGTTTTCATTCGCTGACATTTGTTGGCTGGAGCTTACGACGTTGGTCGAAGATGAGATCGGCGGTAATGTACCAGTTCCTTTTGCACCGTCACTACGTTCGTCTGGTCACCCGCTGCGACCAACCACTTCTGAATTTACACTGCTGAGTCTCGTTTTCCACTGTCAATGGCTGCTCGCACGCCGTCGCCATCCGCTTGGTTCGAATTCAAGAAGCACCGGTACGTGTACAACAGCGAGCGTGGCGACTTTGAGCGCTGCTTGTCAACGATCCGAGAGGACTTGGAACCAGGGTTCGGTAGTAAATGTCGAGAATAGTAGAATATACTACTACTATTACTACTACTACTACTACTACTACTATAAGAGCCTTTGAGCGTTCTACTAGACGATAGTAGTAGTAAATATAGCTAGGGACGATAGTAGTAGTAAATCTACTATAAATTTACTACTCTGGGGTTGAGCTTCGAAGAGGATGGTATCTTCGAAGGACACGCACCTACGTGGGATCGTGTTAGAACAACCGAAAATGAAAGGAGGTACTTAAAGGGGGTTAGGGTTACGAGGATGGATGTCATGGCCCTCGAATCATGGAAACGTGGCGTTCCCGAGTGACAAAAGCCGCTCAGCACGTGAAAACGACTAATGCGTTCACAGGTTTGGCCTCGAAGAACTCATATACACGGTTAGACCCAGTAGTGAAGCCAAAAAGTACGGGCCGCGCATGCGTTCTTATAAATGAAGGCGACATTTTGCTTTGGTCCACCGGGTTTAATTTCACCCTGTACCTCTAATAATCTATTGGACCTGTCGAATTTTATGAATACCGAAAATGCACCAAACTCTCACAGAAAACCCCTCTAATTTTCGGTACATTTTCGGTTGTAGCAGCGTGTTCCCACCTACGTGCCGTCCATCCCTCATTTCTGGATTCCCCCTCGAGTCACAACGAAGTAAAATGCGCTAAGAGAGACTGTTGCTGTAGTAACTTGGATGAGACGGCTCCCTGCTGTGTTTGCGCTTAACCAGTTCATCACCTGTGTAGTAACGAGCTGTGCACGACGGCAGAACTCTCAAAACGGTAGTGGTGGTCCTTTCAAGAGAGTTTTGGATACTAATACGAATGTGCAGGTTTTGCAGTCGCAAGTGTGTCAAGCTCTACTTCGAGAATATAGGCGCTTCCAGCGACGTTCCACCGAGTAACATTTCCGAAACACCGAGCAGCACGTCAGGAATATCGGCTTCAAGTACAGCCACAGTGATTGACCTCAGGTGTGTCAGCGAAGAGGGCAAGGCGGGGACCACGGGCGACGTCAACGAAGACGACAACGTGGAGACTACAAGCCCCATTCCGGATGAGATCAGCCA